>CAJQZM010012267.1:0-14749 GCA_907164665.1 Colias nastes | reverse complement strand
TCAGTTTTTACTCAAATTAAGCTGTCCAATCAAAGGCATAGATTACTTGTAGTGTACTGTATAACTATCGGTTTAAATGTGTGGGTTTGGCGACACTGGTTTTCATAGTAATTATGACATTATAGCACTTCTATTTGTTTTTAATGTTCTGTGGTAACAAACTATACAATTGTAGTGCTATATCTGAACGACTACCGTGCTTTTGAAATTCTTATTAAAAAAATTATGTAGTTAAGTAAATCTATTAATAAAGTATAAAGTATATATATGTAGTATCCTATGTATATATTAGTATGTATACTGTATATCCAGGAAGTAAAGGTCTATCTAATAAAGTAACACGTATTTAAATAAATAAATAAATAAATAAATAAATAAATCATTTATTGCATAAAAACATGGTACATACAAAGATATTAAGATCAAAATTAAGGAACATTCATGTTTTTACTATAGTTACATAGCATACAATAATTATTATTAATTCACAAAATGCATGAGAATGATTAGTTACAATAATAATACGAGTCAGGAGTATTGTCACTTAAAATTAGTTTTATACATAAATCACTAGTCATACAGTCAATCAAATATCAAAATCATTATTTTATATTATTTATACATTTTTCATATTATACAGAAATTCATTTAAGTTGTAAAAACAATTCTCTAACAAGTATTTAATTAATTTATTTTTAAATCCTGGAAGAGGAACCCCTTGCAAGTCTTTTGGAATTTTATTAAATATCTGAATACCTATGTAAGGAACATTTTTTTTGTACAAAGTTAATTTAGGTCTCGGTAAAAACAATTTGTTTGGATATCTTGTTAATTTTCCAATTTCTTTATTAAGTTTAAAATATTGAGGATTTTTTTTTATGAAAATACAAATTTCTTTGATATATATACATGCAAGAGGCAGGATTCTCAAGTTTTTAAAAAGTTCCCTACAACTCACAGTAGGCCCAACATTATAAATAGCTCTTATGCACTTTTTTTGTAATTTAAATGCTCTGTCAAACTCAACCGAATTGCCCCAAATTATAATACCATATGACAAAACTGATGATACATAGCCGTAGTAAGCCGTTATTGCTGCTTCCCTGATATCGTCTGTCTTAACCGCCTTATTACATAAACAAATCTATCAAGCTTCGTGCAGACCATATCAATATGCGACTTCCAGTTACAGTGTTTATCATAAATTACCCCAAGAAATTTAGCTGTTTCGACTTCTTGTATTATATGTTCTTTGTATTTTACTGTTAGGTTATGAGTTATTCCATTATACGGGCAGAACTGAATAAAATTTGTTTTTTGTAAATTAACTTGAAGATTATTGGATTGTAACCAATGTATTGTTTTTTGAAGTATATTGTTTATTTCTGTTTCGTATGTATTAACATTCGTACACTGCACAAAAATAGTCGTATCGTCCGCATACAAAACACATGGACAGTCGAGATACATTGGCAGGTCATTGATATACGTCAAAAATAAAAATGGACCTATTATACTGCCTTGAGGCACACCTCGTTCAATGTTTCTGTACTTGGAGCAGTAAGTGCGTTTCAAATTTCCATCTATTTTCGTAAAAAACATTTTCGTAAATAAAAGACTTCGATTTATGCTGCATGATTTTTTAATTCCATCTCTTCCTCAAATCCATCACCACTATATTTTTTTCTTTTATAAGAATTCTTCCATATTTCATAAAAACATACGGTTGCTTGAAATCTGTAGCAAACTAGTAATGGCACTGACACATGAGTGATAAGTGTCCATGCCCATACTCCGTAGAACTGCATCTAAAAAAATATCAAAATATTAATAAAAAATATAGTATTTTTATGAGCGATCAGACAACATCGAATAGACAATTAAAGATTAGAAATATTAATTTCCTAACCTGCAGTGGATGAAATTCAGCTCTTGCATTTTTAACCCGATTTAGAAGCCAGAGCGCAAAGTTTCCGACGAGTAAGAAGGTGACTAGCTGACGACCAGGTCGGTCTTTTCCACTGGCGCAGCGCCGAGACCAGGCGTCTAACACTAGCAGCGTTTGACATGAACTTTGTATAACCGCACAAAGAGGTGATATTATCCTGCCAATTTGATTTTTGGGTGTTAATATAAATTGTATACAGAACTATAAACTATACGTTCAGTCTCAATTTTATCTACCTGGTAGCTCTCCTAGACTCTGGGAATCGATGTAAATGAAATCCAGCGCCAATTATTTGAAATAAGTAGTACAGATATACTCCACACTGAGTGATCAGCAACAGAGCATGTTCTAGAGGCATTGCAGACGTCATTCGTCGTAGAGTGAGGGCGCGCATCCGGTGAAGACATGCCCCGGAGGAAAGGGTCATGAGAACAAAAAGTATAGTTTCCCATATGTTTATCTAGATAGAAAAAGCAGAGTTTAATTGAAGTAGATATATAAATTAAATTTTATTCCTGACATTATTGCTATAACGATTACCCACCCATGGATTACCCTAATCTCTATCTTTTATATGTTTTTGTAAGTTCTATAAAATTTTGTTAAATTAGATACTGTTTGTTATGATTAGTGATAAATTTGTACTATACCTATATAAAATAGAATTAAAGCTTACCTGTAGCAACGCAAGTTCAACGTGGTTTTCTTTTTGAAACAACCCATTGAAGAGCATAAGGCTAACTATAGTGCCGGCCAGCACAGCGACTCCCATGAATAGGCCCTTATGCGCACTTCCACAGTCCACGGAGAAGTGAGAGTTAGACTTAACCCTACCACAGCATCTATTCTCATCTTTAACTTGATTATTATATGGCAGTTTCGATGATTTCTGAAATAAATTTTATTTGTTTTAAAAATCTTTTTGGGTGATTTCATGTTCAGATCAAAAATAAGTTTATCGTTTTTAACTTATTTTATTAGGGAGCTTTTACAATGGGCTGCGGGTTAGTAAGAAACTTAAATGTTCCCAGATATTTTCATCTTACTAATAATGTTTTTTATCATATCAGAGATGATTCTATAAACATATCTATTTGGTTCTTTGAAAATATGAGGTTTCCCGACTTACATAAAATTTACAATCAACTGTATTTGCTTAAATTTTAGAAATATATTTATACAGTATTTGTGTAACAGATATTATGCTCAGATATTGAATAGGGTATATATACTTGAAAATCCAATCTAACTCACCGATCCAGGTACAGTGCATATATCATTCCAAATAACCGCTATTATTATAGAGCACAATAAGCTGTACTCCACTCCACAAGGCCTTAAGTATGGATTCATAGATCGTATTAAGGGTGTTATCATATCAGACACGTTGCATGTCCAGGCTTCTATCGTAGCAGTTATATTGGAATGTATTACTTCAGTCACATTCAGTTCTCCAACATAGAAATTTTCCAAAGTGTCGTTTAATAGGTCTTCTGTGATGATGACTTTGGATGGTCCGGATATATTTGTGTAGCGTAGTAGCGCGGGACGGTCGTAGGCTACAGCTACGATATCGTCTCTTGTTTCTTGAATAACTACATTGAGCCACTCACACACATTAGTGGCTATAAGATGCATCAAGCCAAATCTGTCTAGTACTACACCACGCATTGGATCTAAGATCTAGAAAAAAAAAATAGAAAGCTTTAACCACCGCTTTCATATCGGTATAATAATACTTTTTTTTCTATTTATGTGGACAAGGAAATAAATGATAAGTATCTTAGCATTGTACAAACATTTAATAAACATTTTTATAAGTAGTTATAAGCAGGAACTTAAAGAAACGCACCGCGGCAATTGTTAGTAGGAAGAGCTACATTATTAATATTATAAATATTTAACAATGTGTGGATATGTATTTCAATTCTCGTGTTAAACCATTTAGCACGTATAAATTGAGATCGTACACTTGATTTCACGAAGATGGTTAATGTAACTAGAGGCTATTTTTCTATGTTTAATATTGTAATAATCATCGATTATTAACATCATTAATGTGTAAGGTACCTTTAATATGTACGTATTTAATATTTATGTTTACACCAGATTCTTCGACTTTGATAAATAAATTAAAATATCTGATAACTCTATATTTTTTAAATTACATTATTCGTAGCAAGGAGAATTCGTAGTACAATGGCGATTGTTTACTTACGTCAGTATAAGAGAAAATAAATATTGTTTGGGCAACCATGAATAGTATGCGAAGCGCTGGTTTTAAAGCGACGATGATCAGCTGACAGTCGCCTGAGAGATCAAAGTATTCGCCAAATTGTAGGCACGAGTAAATTATGGACCCCACGCTAAAACCCGCCACTCCCATGTGCAGGTAGAAACTCCCGTATCTTATCCGCTTAACGTTATCTGTGAAAAATTTTAACATGAAATTTACAATAGGTATATTACTAGAGGTGCGTTTCAGTTTAAAGTTTTTATGAAGTGGTCGTGATGGTTCATAGTGTATTTAATGCCTTAAAATAATACCTATGTATTTATTTTCTGGATACTGACATACAATTATTGATAGCAACAAGTGTTATACAGGTAGATATGAAATTATTATTTTGTTATTAAATGTATTTTAAATTTCATTATGTTAAAAGTATAGGAATATTATCTTACCATCTCGTCCATTTTTAGTTATACGAAGATGATAAAAAGTGTATGCTAAAAAAAGCATACTAGTGATGTACAAATACATAGTAAATATCTGAAACAAACAAAAACAGTAAGTAACCTCTTGTTGTTAATTGGTCTTTTATAAAATCTTTTATAAAAAAATTCAATTTAAAAAAGATTGCATTTAATAAATAACTCGATCGAAGCTTTTCAAATCACAATTTTTCGTATACAATTTTATATTCCCTTCAAAAATTTCAGATCAAATGTTATCTACATTGGTTTACCACTGTTAGGGACTTATTTTACAGTTAAGTATAATGCCTAATTCAAGATACCGAATAAGTAATACTTACGTCTGATGTAATGTTGGTGTAGAGTTCATTTTGAATAGTACTCGTGATCGGTAGAGCTAATCCTAGAACTATTAATAATTTCGCATAAAATGCAGACAGCACAACCGTCATTGATTCACTGGAATTAAATGAGATATTGAACTAATTAGCCAATTGTTCCATAACATAACGACCGGTGAATTTTAGTAAATTAGAATCAGTATTGTGTGTAGATTGTAGCATATTAACCGATGTCTGGATAATTTAATTGCATACCGATAGATTTTGAAATATGAGCAGTACCTAATTACGTAACAATGTGGATAGTACGTAACGTTCTATATTCTGTTTTGGAATACCTCTGTTCCATTATTATGCATTTTACATTGATCTTTATGTTAAGTGTTTTCTTTTACTTTTCAAATTCATAAAAATCTAATTAAAAGTTATTTCATTTGTGTAATTTGATGAATTTCTATATATACTCTTAAGAACTCAATAAAATAATATCTCGCAATTTGTAATGGGCCCATATTATGTACGTGTGTAAAAATACCTATACGTCGACTATAAATTATATTTCATCGATGACCTTTTAAAATATTATGACTGTAAATATATTAGAACCACCTCCTTGACTGACTTACTCTCCATGTGACAATTGTTGTCGGCGTGGGAGCACAGGTATCTGATCGGAACTAGAGCTTGTGCTGCCCGGCAATACCACGCTTAGCCGGGGCAGGTAATGTGGAGGATGCTCTCTGAAAAATATTAAGAAGCTTTATGGTACATATTTTCGTGGTATAACCTACTAAGAAACTATATATGTACCTACTTCATTTTTACCATTGATTGAACGTTTATCTATCATAGAAATAAAATATGTAAACTATACCTACTTAAGTTAATGTTTTTGGGTGAAGGATTTCAGTTTTTGTAATATCAAACAGAATATAATAAAACAAAACAGAATCGACTTTCATCATGAATTTTGCATTGCGTTCATCCATTTTTCTTCCTAATCTTAAAGTTCTTATATTTATATGTCTTGTATCAGCAAAGAAAATAATTAATATTGTATTCCTGTAGATAAAATAATGTAGCAAATTTGTTTCATATCATGATCATTAATACTAAAAAGTTTACAACATATTAATTATACACGACTGAGCGGAAACGTTAAAGTAAGACGTTGTTTTATTCCGAAGACCGTTTATCGACTAATAGTGGTTTTAATGAAGCGCTCGCAGACTCACCTTTCATCTTCAGGTACAGCCACTAACGGTTCAGATCTCTCCCGCCAGTCCTTGCCTATATTTTGATTGGATTTCTCTTTATTTTTCGCCATCATTTATCACTTATATCGATAAACCGGTTATTAAATTACACGGAGTGTTTTTCTTTATATCGAATTTAATATATTATGCACGTAACATATTATAATCTTGTTGTACATTTAAAATCGTTTTATGAAAAGTACATTAGAAGAGATGTGAATACATGAGATGCCAGTGTTAGACTGTATACAGTAAAACACGTCATTAGTGTGCTGGCCGCAAATGCGTAGGTATGTGTTAAGAATTAGTTCTTGATAATTTATAATAAGGCTACAGGGTGTGAAGTGGTTTAAACAGGACAATACTTATATTTGCAATAAGTGCTAGGTTTGTTTTTATAATAAATTTAGATTTATTTTATTTTAGCTTTAGATTTGCTAGACATATTAATTTTTTCAAGTCACGGACATAACAGTCAATTGTTTTATGGTCTAAATACCTATTCGATGACTATCTAGAAGTGAGGTGTGCGATGGACAAAATATAATAAAGTACAGTTTCATGGTTGTAGTACTTATTATTATCAACATTCATCAAAATAATCTTGGTTTTAATTACAGGTACTAATCCTTTACAATAAAATTTCCATTAATTTATCCGAATTTGTTCGATAGAAATTAAACATAAAATATGAATCCAAAGAAGCTGTTTCTTACTTAGTATGTACTAAAAGTTTTATTATCCATATTTAAATATAGATAAAAAAGAAAAATATAAGCCTAGTAAACAGTTAAGAAATAGCTTAGCTAGTTAACATTGCAGAAGTTTAAAAGACAGCACTTGAGAACTAAGAGCCTTCCAACTTTCATTCGTGCAATCTGCGTTTTCTGCTTGCGTATGTCTGGATTTATTTAGATGTAAAGCTAAATAATAATTAGCGCGGCCGGTGTCACATTCAGACGGTCCTCCTAACGAGCTATGCCCCCCCACTCTCCTTATCTCCAACACTACGCGCTTAATTAGATGTCTACCTCTAAGCTATCCTTGGTCTTGCTCGATCAACCTTTGCTTCTATTTAATTGACGAGAAAATTTAAACTCTACGTTTATTTTTCAGTCGATGCATCTTAATTTAAACGTTGGATAAGTTAAATCGATTTTGTTACGCGACATATCAATTTGTCTGTGAATGCTGTGTAGTGAAATATCGTAATTTAGACTAACAGGTGCTAACAGATATAAGTAGATAGATTTTTTAGATTTTATACGAACTTTCGTAAATTTTGATTCACATTAATTCGACTCGAGTGAATTACTTTTAAATGTTAGCTTTTTACAATCAATAGGAATGACAACCTGATAATTTTGTAAATATATGTACCTCCTTCAGTCTTTTGCGTCTAATGCACAATCAGATAATAATAACTTTCCATCGTACTTTACTCGGCTATAGAAAGTAACGTTTAGTATTCATACATTTGTCAAAGCGATAAGACTAACTTTTACTAACTACTATTTTTGCTAACTTTTCTAATAACTTTATAGAAAATAAGTTCCGTAAAAGTGTCATAAAAATGGATAGATAGATAGATAGATAACTCGTTTATTCATAGAACACAAAAAAAAAAATAGGTACATAATATAAACACAAAACATAAAATCAATTAACAGAAACAAAACACACAGTATATTAAAAGAAACGGATACATTTAATGTGCACAGTGTTCTACAAACAGGCCTTGGCTCAGCATGAATGTCGGGATTGAAAAACCCCGACGCTGATATTCTGCCAAAGCCTCTAGAGCCCCGAATTTTTCTTTCTAAGCTTGTAGACGTTTGTCGTATAGGATGGGGAACGTGTTGAGGTCGAAGTTCGTAGCACACTCTACAATCTCTCCTCCTGAAAGAGTTACTTTTCTATGTATAAGTGATATGTTTGTATGTATGTTTATCTGTATTTTAAATAATCGGAATTTTGCATAGAGCTACAATAAAAATATTTTTTCCCTGTTTTTCTCTTTGAAAAAGTCTAAAAATTAGTCCTTATTTTTTTGCTTCACGTAGATACATACTGAAGTTCCAGTTGTGAGGAAAGTATATTAAGGTGTTTATCAATACGTTTTTAAATCTGCACTCTACTTACCACTCTGCATCCTCTAGAATGATGTTGACCATTTTTCAATTTAGAATATATCTTACAGAGAAAGAAAAGATAATTCCAAACAGTATTGTTTGTGATGTATCGTGTATTTTCCAAAACATTATCACCACACTTAAAACGTCTGTAGACAATAGGACGAATTTATTTATTTATTTATTATTATTATAATTAAAACGGTATTGCACCAATTACATTAATTATATCTAAAAAATTACATAAATTATATTACAAAAAAAATAAAATTAAATCAAATTACAAATTACATATAAAAAGAAAAACAATAAATTAATATAATGAATTAATATAATGAATGGTTTCTGTTCCCAACACCAGCAATAAATATGATAAATTGATTGCTAGTATTAAAAACAAAAACCATTCAAAACTTTTCAGAAAAGCTCAAGCACGCCGACAACAACGAGCCCCATCCATCCGCGAACAGATCGCATTCGGGGTTGTTATTGAGGAGAGCATTGAGCGCAGTGAGAGCGCGTGGAATGGGTGATAAGGCTCGGGCTGTAGTGTGAGCCGGCGGTATAGCAAAGAGCACATGCTTGCGCGCTCGACAGTAATTATCAGGCACAAATAATTTACACACCTCATCACTCAAATCAATAGCGTCAATTTTGCCACGCAGAATCTTGCAGACAAAGGCTAATTGATTGTATTTCCTACGTGTCTCCAATGAGTTGTACCCAAGACAGCCTAGCAAAAACATTGTCGGATATAAATAGGGATAGTACCCAAATTGATGCTTGAACAGGAACCGAAGGAAAGCCTTTTGGATTTTTTCGAGCATCAGGGTATATTTTCCCTCGTGTGTGTTCCATACACAAGAACTAGTCTCCAACTTGCTGCGGACCAGGGCTCCATATACAAGCCTTATAGCGTGTCCGGTTTGAAAATCACGTACATTCCGAAGAACAAACCCAAGCCGTCTAAAAGATTCCCTTGCTAACATTGCAACATGATCGTGAAATGTGAGCCCGCGATCAAATGTGACACCCAAATCCTTAATTACAGTGCTTCTGGTAATGGATGTATTTTTGATCTTGTAATCAAAGTGTATTGGGTGCCTCATCCGACCGAAGGTCATCACAAAGCATTTCTCTATGTTAAATTCCAATTTGTTTCTAATGCTCCACTCATAAATAGCATCGATGTCATGCTGAAGAGCTAAGCAATCTAACTCAGACCCGATTTCCAAATACAATTTGAAATCATCAGCGTAAAGAAGACTCCTAGCATGAGATACCACTCTAGGTAGGTCGTTTACCATGATCAAAAATAAGAGAGGTCCCAGTATGGAACCTTGACTAACTCCTGAACGCGTGTGGTAGGGTTTAGATTCATACAGACCGAGTCTGACGAACTGTTGTCGGTCACGCAAATAATCCGCCAGCAGCCGAAGAAGTCCCGGGGAAAAACCTATAGCACAGTGAGCTTCGCCAACAATATGTCATTGTTAACTCTATCAAAGGCCTTCTGGAAGTCAAAGTAAAGTACATCAACTTGACGCCCTCGATCGAGTCGAACCGAAATATATTCGACAAGAGTCATTAAATTTGTATCAACCGATCTCATGGTCCTGAATCCATGCTGTTCATTACACAGATACTTATTCACCTGCATGTAAATATATTTATGTAGGATGCTTTCGAAGATTTTAGCAGCTGAGGATAGAATAGCTATTGGTCGATACTCTTCAACTAGTAATTTGTTTGAGCTCTTAGGGATGGGTATAACTCTAGACAGCTTCCATGTTGCTGGGTAGACACCCGACTTGAGGCCAAGGTTGAAAATATGGCATAATGGTATAGAAAGAAAATCTCTAGCTCCTTTGATAAAAGCAGGAGGAAGACAATCAGGTCCCACAGCGCTACTGAGCTTCAACTTGTTAATACCAGTGACGACATCATCGGTGGTGATATTTTTTATGTTTATGTAATTACTATTAGATGAGCTATCCGATATATTACACTGATCGACATTCAAGGTCGGAGAAATACTATCTGAATCGAAATACTATCTGCGCTGTTAAACTGAATAAAAGTACAAAAAGTGACTCCGTGACGTTTCAATCCAGTAATCCTTAAAACACCTGATAGTGTCATTGTCTCAAAGCTTATGTCAACGTTTAGTTTATAACATTCCATCACGTAAGTATATGATTGCATTTCCATACTCCATGTTTTGTTAGGAAAGTTTCTCGCATGGAAAAATATAGTGTGAAAATTTAGGTGTCATAAATGTTTAGGTTCTCATAGTTACATGGCTTGTACATAGGTAGTTATAATGCACAATTGACATACATTTTAATATAATAATATTAATTCGTACTTTTACAGATCGAAAAATACCAAATATAATAATATAACGTAGTGATAATTCTTCATTAAACAATCTTGTAATGTAATGTACTTTGTTATTCATAATTTACAGGTTATTTCACAACTATTTTGCATGCCAAAGTTATGAGCTACGTGGTGACTTATACCAACAACAAATAAAACGAGTGACCAATTTCCACTTTGTTCATTTTAATTATGGTCTTTAAAATTATATTAACAACCGAAATATGAGAGATTGCGATTGGACTTTTCAAATGAAATGAACACATGAAGTAATTATGTAGCCGTAGAGTAAATGCAAACAATTAGCAGTGTATTGTTATTTGTTTGTCGTGACAAAGGACAGTATGTGATGTGTTAAGCGCTACGTCACGCTCTACAGAAAACACAAATAGTGTGAAACCTGTGGCCTCTATACTTTTGTCAGGAAATATTTCACGTTATACATTATGCGATCTGTATAATCGTATTATGAAGTAAAATAACATATTTTATATAATAGAAGAAATGAAATTCGTAAATTATTTTTTGAAGATAAATCTTATAAGTCGCAAATGTTCTTCATATACGATATTTTGATTGTAGAGCTCGCAACAATAGCTTGTGGTTAAAAATAAAGTAAGTAAAGCGTATTATATTAATGCTTCTTTTGATATCATAATCTAAAGGATAGATCATTCTTTGATTACGTTAAATCGGTCATAAATAAAAGACTCAAATAATCATAAAAATGTATTTATTAAACGTTATACATTCAAATAAATCGGCTTGTTTTTGAAAGAATTCTTCCAGATCTCGAACAAGCATATAGTGGAATGGAAACGATAGAAGATAGCTAGAGGCATGGAGACATGTGTGATGATTGTCCATCCCCAAGGTCCGTAGAAATCGAGGTGAGCTGGTCTGAACTCTGCACGATTCTGGAAAACGAACATACTCAGTTAATAAAGAATGATGACATTTATCATACATGGACATTTCATGTAATGTTCTCTAGGCTAAAAATAAACAAAACTTATTCTATATACCTAAAATACATTAATAAAAACATTATAAGCGATGAAAAGCTTGATTATGACATAAATACAATGGGCTGGCATTGAAAAATTGTCGTCTTATTTTATTGCCACTAGAGAAAATCGGCAGGTGAAACATTAATGTTCTAGAGTTGGTATTTTACTTTTTTAAGAGCATGTATTGTGTTAAAATTCATAAGATTAATATAGATACATTAAGTCTTACTTTCTCTAATGTATTTATAGCCCACATGGCCATATTGGCGACTAGCAGAAACGTGACCAACTGTCGGCCAGGTTTGTTACTTCGTTGTTCAGAATTTGCGCACCTTCGCCACCATGCGTCGATTATAAATAAAGTTTGTAACGTAGTCTGTAAAAGTAAAAGTGATTAATAAAAAGTATTTAGTGATTAGATAATAAAAAGTATTTAGTCTAAGTTGTTCCATAATTTGAATTTCATACAAGTCTATTTTTAACAGGATTCAACTGTTTGTTGTACAGATTAGGTTAGGTACCATAAGGCTAGTTTAACATTGTTCCCCAAATTATGCATTTTATATTCTCTTAAATGATTTATGAAAGTACCTGATTCAAAGATAGGAATTCTGAGAAGAATCCTGTTAGACCGGAACTGTTAGAACTATAGAGCGTGTGATGGCATCCTATGAGACTGAACATACAGTAAACGTACATTCCCGACTGGGCCAGGATTAGGAGCGATGTATCCAAACCCAGAACAGCTGTAACATAATATACAAACAAAAGCTCAATAATACATTCTGGTAATCGCAATATAAATTATTTGACGCAAAAGTTTTAATTAAGAACTTAGTTATACCAGACAATAAATGGTTAAGAGAAGAGGCTGAAGATTATAGTAGTGAATTAATTTCAGACGCACCTTGTGATTTTCGTTTATAAGCCAATGCTCTCATTTGTTTCATTGCAATTACCGTAGCGAGAATTGATAACGTATATAAGATCAATTCACAAATATTTACCTCGAATATGGCATCCTGAAAAATGATTCACCGTATTTTAGCATGAGATGTTCCATTGAACCTTATATTAGACAAATAAAAATATAAAATAAAACAATAGATGGATCTTACTGTTTTTGAGATATGTTTGTAGCAACAATTAACATTTACTTTGTCAAATACATATAGGTGAAATACTCACAGTAACTGTATTATTATGGTGTGCCAATACGAAGAACATTATAAGGGATATAATGGTTAAAACTATGACAAGAATTCCCGCGAATAGCCCTCTGTGGGCGTGTGAGCAATCTACAGAGAAATGATGTAAGGCATTGCGACTTCCGTTGGGCGAACTGACTCCAAGCATGCCCGCTGAAAGCAAAGAAAACCTTTATATAATTTTGATTACTTTTTCTTTATCCCTTATTGCTCATGGCGCGTGTGCGTATTGAAAATTTAATTTCTATTGACGATTTGTTTCCTTACCGAATTGTTGCAGAATTTTTTCAGGTGTAACTGAATTGCTCCGAGATTTGTTCTTAACATACATCAATTTCTTTTCAAAGTCTTCTGGTGTGCATTTGACCTACAGACGTAAAAATATGTATTTGTTTAGCAATTTATTTATTTACTTATCGATTATGAAATAAAGTAATGAATGTGTATAATACTTTACCTCTTTCCACATTTCATACAAAATAACTGCGCATATGAGGGAATACTCAATTGTGCACGGAAATAGAAATGGTGAAGCGTTTTGAACCAATGTACCCATGATATTAGATCGCCGGCATGGCGTGTCTGGGGTTAAATTTTGTGTATTGTTTGATTTAGAGATCATAGAATGTTCCAGATGATGTATTTCGTGTTTAGTTTCCTCTACGAGGACATAGAGCCATTCGCAGAGGTTCGCTGCTATCATGTGCATAAATCCGAATCTCTGAATTAATTTGTTACTGCCGGATTCGATGTCTTTATTTGTAAGGAAGATAAACTGCATCTGAGCTAGAGTTAACGCCATACGAAGTGCAGGAGTTAATGCCGAAAGAACGGATCGACATCTGTCTTTCATTTCAAAATATTCACCGAATTCTAGTCCACTATATACCATTGATCCGATTCCAAAAGCTGAGAAATAATAACAAATTAATAGGTAATTATGGTATGGTGTTTATCATTATGGTTCTTTAATGTAAAATGGTTTACCAATAGCACCCAATCTTAAATAGAAACTTCCGTATCTAGTAATTGTCTCTTTTCGTTTTAGTTTTTCGTTGGGAGTCGCTTTTCCCGTACTTTTGTCATCTTTATCAATTACTCCTGTAAACATGAAGGTTCAGGTTGAAATAAATCTGAACAATGCCACATTTAGTTAACGACGATACAAATAGCAAAACGTTAGTTGTATACATAAGAAGGTATTCTTGGATAAAGCAATTATGCAAACGAGATGTGTTTTTAATGTCGCATTTTGTTACGCAAATGCAGCTAATTACTACAGTTGAGATTTTTATATTAACGAACATGAATTCTTACCGTGGTCTTGAATTATCATCGTCACCGCTTTCTGACGCATAATATTTGCATATTGAAATATCACGAACAGCAACGACACTAAATACAAATATAAATAAAATCCCTGAAAAGAAATTTTTGTGTAAATAAGCGATGGTTAATAAGTCTAATCATCTTAATATACAGTACAATATATAATATAAGTAGGTATGAAGTATCATACGTAAGCTCAATAATGAGTTCCTTGAAGCCTTGTATCCACTTGAGCATGCTCGGGCGAATGAGCCGCTCATTTGCCTGAGCATGCTCAGAGGAACAAAATGAAGTTTTGGTCGAACGAGCCTCAACATTGAAAAAGCTGTGCTCAGGCTGCTCAGTATATGCTCGGCTCCGTCATGTCTTCACGTGTCCGTGGGGCTGCTGCTGCCTTTCTAATCATTCACTGTGTCATAAAGAAGAAGAGAAAACCACCAAGGTGG
>CAJQZM010012266.1:0-10436 GCA_907164665.1 Colias nastes | reverse complement strand
AAAATTAAAAGCTATAGTGAAAGAGAAATGGCTCTACCACGGCTCTACTATAGACCCTGAAACAAAGGAGTTTTTTTACTGCGGCAAACCTTAATTCATACCTATGAACCTCTTGTTTGTATATACCTAATATCATTGCCTATGAATGACATTGGCTTAAAAGTCAAATAGTCCAAGTGCCAAAAGATCTTTGTAGCACTGTGGTAGCACTATATTTATGTTTCTATGACACCGTCAAATATTGTTCCCTGAAATATCACTTTACTGTGTTAATGATTTATAAACATCACTATGAATTATTTTAAATGAACAATTGATTTAATTTTAACAATATGTAAATGATGAAGAAGAAAATTGTAAGTAGCCAGCCGCCTTTAAAGATCAATAAATTGTTCATTAATGATATCATATTTTTATGAGGTGTATATTGTAAACAACGTTTCATACAAACTTAATTGCTTATTGGAAATGCAAGTTAAAACATGAAAAATAACAAACAAGTTAAAAGTAAGATACTGCTTACCTCATAACCACCACAAGAAATTGATGACAGGAATCCAAAGGAAGAAAAAGGGTCAAAAGAAACCAAAAAAGAAGAAGAAGCTAACGTGGTGCCAAAGATGCAGGCGTAGGATTTGCAAATGGATTTATAGAAGGTTCAAACGATGCTTTAAAAAACAGATTTTCGGTGTTCCTGATCCACAATTAGAAGATTACGATGTTGCGGGTATAAATTTGGGTGACGTTAGAGATAAATTCACTAAAAACAAAGACACGAAATCCATTAAATCGGAAACAAAATCCAAGAAAAATATTTCTGTGAAGAAACCTTCAGTAATAACTATTTATAGAAATAGAAAGAAGTCAACAGCAAGTGTACCATTCAAAGAAAAGCTTATTAATGAATTTGATAATGTGTCTTTGATAAAACCGAATATCAGCAAATTAAAGTCATATGTTGATGATTTCAAAGAAAGAAACTTATACATTGGCTTATCCAAAGATTCATTGCTTAATTTAAATAAAAGCAAAAGAGAATATTTTAGTAAGAAAGCAGAGGAATATGAAAAGAAACATGGATACAATTCGTATATAGATCTCAAATTACTTGAAAATTTGGATAAGAGTGAACTTATGAAAAAACTTTCAGTTACTTCATCGAAACATGATGTAGTAAGGGATATGCTTAGTGACTACAAAAAGAAAAAGTTTTCAATAACTGGATTGTTCAGTAAATCGAAAGTTGACATAAACAAATTAGATAAAAGAGATATTCAAAAATTGCTGCAAGAATATAAAAATCAAAAGAAACGTTACTCCTACGTAAAGCAATCTAAAATTAAGCAGCTTAAATCAGATTTGAGGGCGAAAATTGCTCAAATTGATTGACAAACACATAAAACAAATATTTTGTTTATAAAAAAATGATAAAAAGCAAATTTGTACCCAACAGTACTATTGATTAAATTTTAATTAAAAACTTGTATTTCTTTGATTCGTGATAAGAGCAATGTTCACACGATCAAGTGCATTCAAATACATAATGGTAAAATAAATTGAATTTATTTATATTATCGGCCAATTAAGAAAGAAATATCAATTTTCAGCTATTAACAAAAGTAATTGAAGTATTGAGTTGCACATGCCACGACCATCACCTTGAACCCGTAACAATTCCCGATGCACATTTAAAATTTAAAGACGAAGATGTTACAGATACAACAATTAAAGTGCGACACAGAAAAAGATGTTGTCCCTATAATTTCGATGGCAAATTTTGCAGAGTTATCGGTGATAGGGTGCTATGTGGTTACAACATAAATGTGGGAACACCTCGTAGCGTTGACAAGGTAGTAAATTTACAAAATGGATGTATAATCCGTGGCGGACGCTTAGAGTGTGGTTATTTAGAGCCCCCTTATACCAATTCAAGGAGACCACCAGGTTCGGACTATGTTGGTGCTGTTTATGATAACAATGATGCCAATTATGTAGCAGAAAACGAAGTTAAGCCTGTGAATGAAGTGAAAGATGAAAAACAAAAATTATCCTTGAAAAAAACGACGCCATATTATCGAGGCTCTACTCGGTGTATAGAAATAAAGGATCGAATAGTTTGTCGCAAAGTTTAATATCTACATACTTGGTAATTGTTTAATTCAAACTTACCTTTGAAATAAAAATATCATATCTGTTGGAATTATAGTTTGCAACATTTATTTATCAGGTGCAATAAAATATCCTGTGTTACTAACACATAATATACCTATATTTATTTCTCTATCTTGTTGCAAATTAAATACATTTTTATAAGGAGCAATGTCCTTATATTCATCTTACGAGAACTTTTGAGTTTTCTTTCTATATTCTCAATTAAGTTTTTAGATTTAAATTGTACTGAAGGTGGCAGCCGTCGATTGGAAGCAACAACTTGTCAAGAACAGGCGGAATAAGTAGAAAATCTTTAAAAAAAAAACCTCGTTCGTAAAAGTTGGTAGTAATTGTGTAGGTATCTATACAAAGCAGGGAAATAAATATTCCTACTCCTATAGTTAATTATTGTTGATTACACAGAAGAAAAAGTTTGCTGGTCGTTTATTTATAACGAAATCTTAGAATATTTATAAAACTAAATTTAGTTTATATTATTTGGTTTATATATATGTTTGCGTTTACAGTTTCTCTTTTCTCTATTTAGAACTAATTGCAACTAAATGAATGCCTTTATTAGAACTAGAATGGAAATTAAAACTTAGGTAAATGTAGTAGTAAAAATTCAGTCTAACAAAAATGGGTTCATGTATGTTTATTTAAATTTAGATAAATCAGGAGAACTAAAAAGTTCATCATAGTTCTTCTTTAATAAACTTCTTGGCATTATTTTATAATGTAAGAGGTAGCGCGCACGAGCAACTTTGTCTCCGCAACTATTTTGTCTCCGCAACTATTTTGTCTCTCCCACCTATGGGCTAGTATGAAAGTGCGCGCACGTAGCGACGCAACTCCCCATACAAATTGATGGGAGAGACAAAATAGTTGCGGAGACAAAGTTGCTCGTGCGCGCTAGCTCTAAGTGGTTCTGTATACAATTATATCTGGGAAGGTATAAGGTAATTTTAAAGAAAACAAACATTTTCAATATTAGCCTCTTTAGCCTCCCTTTAATTATTGCACTAACATAAATCTATATATAAATATTTTTGGCATTATTTACTAATATTAAATCTAAACTTGTAAGAAAGAAAATAGTAGTACATACATCTATGACCTACTGACACTAATAACGGTGTTTCCTATTATTTGTTTTTGTTGGCGAGAGTGTACCATAATTTTCTTTACATAGGAATTAATGATATTTAGAAACACACAGGGTCCGTGGATAAAATGCATCATGGTATGAAATATCATCGTAAACTTTCAAAATATTGATTAACATGGGCCATGGCATTATTAGACCGCGACTACCTCTTTCTATATTTTCTTCTTGGGTCATAATATTGGCATAGTTTCCTTAATAGTTAGCTGCCCTTTATTTTCTATCAACTAAATAGTCCAATGCGTCAATCCCGCCCTCCAAACTGGGAGGTCCATCATCAGCTAGAAGACTAAATATCTCCTTCATTATCCTGGAATCTGCATCATCTTTTGGGTAAAGGTAGTCCAGAATTCGAGTTATGGACTCTGAAAATCCTCTTTGCTGAGATTCCTCTCCTCCTAACATCCTTTGAATAAAACCATTCAAAATATTTCCCGAACTTGTTGCCAAGATTGTAAAGAGCACGAACAGAATAATGAATCTGTATTTCATTTTTCTGAAAATGTAAGAACATAGTTAATAAATTACATAATGATGAATAAATGAGTATGTATTATGTAGGTATTACTATATCTAAACTCGGTTATTCTGGTCGTTAATGTAATTTGACTGTAGAAAGTAGATTCTGGTTTAAATTAAGAAACAAGATTTTTATCTTTAATGCGTCTACAAGTTATATAATATCACAAAATATTCTTATGTGATTATAGGTATATTTAGGTAATCGTGTTTAATTTGTATTGTATATGAGATGATTTAATTTACTTTCTTTAATTAATACATCTATACTAATATTATAAAGCTGAAGACTTTGTTTGTTTGTTTGAACGCGCTAGTCTCAGGAACTACTGGTCTGATTTGAAAAATTCTTTCGGAGTTCGATAGCCTATTTATCGAGGAAGGCTATAAGGCTATATATCATCACGCTAAGACCAACAGGAGCGGAGCAATGCGGGTGAAACCGCGGAGCACAGCTAGTATAACATAAAATCCCTGTGTATAAACATTATTTGTATAAAGTTGTTACAACTGAAAAGTACCTAATAGTGTATCTCTTGAGGGAAAACATATATCTAGTATATATATATTACATACTAGAATAAAATCATTTAAAATGAGGGAACATAAATATTGTTTTGAGATTTTACTAAATTATGCTAATTTAATTCACTATTTACGATAAAACAAATTATTTCCATATCCAATTAACGAACTCATGAAAAATATATATTCCTTAATGTCTTATAAATAAAAAAATATATAATATACTTACTTTAAATTTAGTCCGCACTATCACTTATAAATTTACTTCACTTGCGTGCATATTAAATACTACAGTTTGGCCATTCACATATTCACGATAATAATTGTAAAGAAGTGCTTGTATCCTTAATTCACGATTGCAATAAGAAATGCGACTACTCGAGTGCCGGACACTACCCCACTCTCCTACACAGTCGAAGTAAGTAATGAATTATGCAACTAAAGCAAACGCTTTTTCTTTCCATGATTATATTTTAATTATTGATTGTTATAGCTGTGAAGGCAACGGTAGTTAATGATCTTGAATTCACGCAGGAAAATTATTTGATCCTAACCTTTCCTTCGTTTTGTTTTTTTAATTTCCGTTCAGGTAATAGGTAATACCTTCCAATTATTGAGAGCGACACTTTTAATTGGAAGCACTAAATTTAATTATCTTTTTAATTTAAATCTCAAATTTAAAGCATATTACTCCGTTTACCGTTACCCAGACTAATTTTTAAGGAAATATATTATAATAGTATTTCATTTTCATTTAGAAGTACTACATAGAAGGCTTTCTTTTTACCTAAATATATTTGTTTGATATATTTTACAAGTTTCACTCTGTGTACACAACGGTTTTTAATATTCCAAGCGTGATTGCCGAACCAGTCATTTCACTTTCGTATAGGAATATTTTCTCTAAGTATTCGTTGGCTTGTTACGAAATAAATGAAGCGATTATATCAATTAAAACAAAAATAAATAGGTTTTATATTTTCTTACAATTTTCAATGAAAGTTAAAAAGCTTATTATATCATAATACAGGTTGTAATCATTGAATACAATCCAGAGATGGTATTTATACACATGCAACTACATATTAATGTTTTGTTATTTGAAAAAAAAAAAAAAGTATTCCATTGAATAAGTTGACAGTGAATGCTATAAACTATAATAAAGAATGCATGCTTTTAATATTAATGATTAAATTACATGTGGGTGGCTCACATTAAGTATGTAGGCGTAAGTTATTATAACATTTTTAGATCGAAAACCTGGAAAAGGATACTCTTATTGATCATTGTCATTTGCAAAGTAGGTGCTATTTGCGTGTTGTCGAGGACTGTTTATAATTAGAGTTAATCACGAAACAATGAGAAGGCACAGGGAGAAATTTTATTATTTAAACCAACTGAAGAGATCACTATCATTCATAGTTCACAACGTATCGGAATAAGGTGATCGTTAATAATGATTCAGCTTTTTAAAGTAAATACTTATAGATTTTTATATTTTTATACAATTCATTCAAATTAATTAAAATATTATAATAATTTTGATAATTCATTGCATCATTTTTGTTTCAGGTTGTAGTGTTCTTCTTGGTTCTTTATCAGTGCCGCCTAGTCAACAGCAAAAAATATTTTAAGATACTGACACTTGAAAAGGAACCTGGACATAAACATGAAGTACTTCTGTACCATTATAAACCGATATCGTTTATTAAGGAAACAATAACACCTTTTGGGACATTTAGCTATAAACATTCTGTTGAGAAAAGAGATTTACACAAACGCAAAACAAGAGAAAATGAAGATTTATTAGAGATGCCAAATGTTGCTATCAAGGAGGAGTTAAAGCCTATTTTAGAAGAAAAAGTTGCTTTTTCAAGTATACCTACTGATATAATATTAACTCGTATGGAATTTTATAAGGGAAAGCCATTACTACACACCATTTCGATGCCTGCAAGCCTTGAACACGAGTTGCAAAATGATCAACACGTAGAAGCATCTTTAATTGAAACTGAAGGCATAAATGAGAAGGCCATACCTGAGCCTGTTCCTTTGAGTACCCCAGAGCATTCCTTTGACATACCTGAGCCTGTTCCTTTGAGTACCCCAGAGCATTCCTCTGACATACCAGATAAAAGTAATGAGTTAATAGGGGATCAAAATAGTGTGGCGACAAATATTGATTTAAATACCGAAGTTGAAAAAATTAGTTCAAAAACTGAGGAAAAGTCTGATTTTGAAAATTTAAAATCAACTGAAGACAAACATGAAAATGAAATTACTCTGGACGAGAAAACTGACAAAACAAACTCAGGAGATACAAAAGTAGATGATAAAGAAATTTCTCAAGTGGAAGAAATCAGTCCCGAAGCAGAAACAAAGTCAGATTCAGAAGTAAAAAAAAATTTAGAAGAAAATCAAGAAAAAGAAATATCTCCAGAAACCAGTTTAGAAATAAAGGGAAAGTCAGAAGATTTAACATTAAATACAGAAAATAATGAAGAAGGAAACTCTAAAGTAGATGATATCAGTTCATTAACAGATGTGAAATCAGAAGATGCAAAAGTATCTGAAGAGCATCATGAAGTTGAGAAAGAAGCTGCCGAACAAAAGTCTCTAAATGAACATTCTGATTCAGGGGTTATAGATAACAGAGACATAGAAACGGAAGCAACACAGGATATTAACAAAAATGTAGAATTAGTTGCCCCTCTTAAATCAGAAGACCTTAGTTCAAAGTCCACCGAAGAAGTTGCACATACCGTAAAACCTGTAGAAATTCCACCTCCTCCAGTCAGCCCCTTACCAGTACCGGTATATATTCCTTTCTATACAGAAATAAGAAACCCACAACCAATTATTGAGCCTGTGGTAAATATTCCACCGGAAGCTCCCGCAGAAGTGCATGAAGTAGTAAGTGTTGTTCCACCTGTAGTGGTAATAACGGAAAAAAAAGTTATATTGCCCCCACCACCGCCTCCCCCTGTTCAAACTATCGAAACCGTGATTGAAACTGAAGAAAGGCCAAGTTTGTTTTCGAGAGGATCACGTTTTATGCTCAATTTTAGTTCTCGTATTCTTAAAAAATTATTACGATTCGTATCAAGTGCCCGTACTCGACTACATCTAGATCCAGCTGATGAATAATCAATTGTAAAGTTAGTTTTAAAATATGTTATGTAATAATTAATTATTTATTAAATTATGAATAGTTATATTTATTCAAGTAAAATATTATTGTATATATGTGTGTACAAACTTTCACCTCAAAATAAAGTTTTTAAATATAAAAAGTTAATTATTAATAATATTTTATAAAAAAAATATTAGGTTAATTAAAAGAAATTTAGTTTAAGGCTATTACAGTAATCCAAAAGTAATAATGCGCATGCAAATCTTCGCTAATTGTCGTATTTCCGAAGACACTCGAATCATTGAATCGTAAGAGCCCTAAACAACGCACTTGCATTTTACACCTTGTTCAAAAGAAATAGAAGTCAATTCACGGTCATACACAATCAAAAACAAATCGGGCGGTAGGTGACGGTAGCCTGTCAGTCAAAAAACTCAAAAATACGTCAGTCGTCTTTAAATATTGGTGGTGATTGCACGTGTTCTCTCTGTGTGGAATTATATAGAGCTGCTATTACATACCCTTCTTGCCTCTTGGTTTTGTTTTTAAAGGTGAATTGAATTAATCGATGAAATGATTTACACAGGTGATGGCAGTAGGGAAAGTGAAAATGAAGAAGAGCATAATGAAAGTTCCGATGTACGTAAAATGTCAGAAATAAAGATAATCCCTGATTTTGATTGTTTTTATTTTTATTTTTTTGTAATTGTCATGAAATTGAAGAATGATCACTGTAAATACTTTTGAACTGAGATTTTAATGATTAGATTTATATGGTTTAAATATATAAACCTGTGTTTGAAAACCATATTTTATACAATATAAATTTTGTGTTATTTAACCTTCTTTTCTTCCATCATTACACCAGTTTCAGTAAGACACTTTAAAAGTACTATAAAATTTTCCAAGTAAATCAATCCAACAAAGATATATTCGCAATCGTGGGGTTATACTCGCTAATTTACTTACAAGGAATTATCGAAACAAAATCGTTACTTACAAATACATATTAATCTCTTTTAGCACAAAACATATAATTTGACTAAATTATGCATGAAGAAAATGCATTTAACCACTCTATATAGATATCATCTTCGGACGCTCCGGGAATATGACAGTTGCCGAACAGTGACGAAGATTTCTATGCGCATTATTACTTTTGGATTACTGTAATTAGTCTTGTCAATCGAATGACATAGTACTAATATTATTTAAGGTACATATATCATTTAAACAACACAATTGATATCAATATCTTTTATTGCAAAATATTAAAAAATATAACTTGTTCAAGAAACATTAACGTTGGTGAGGAATACTAGTTGAGTTAAAAATTAATATCCACCAGATTTGTGGCCATATCCACCTGAACCACCATGACTGCCGCCGGAACCACCAAGGCCGCTGCCTCCACTGCCACTTCCTGAGCCTCCTGAACCGTAGCTCCCTCCGCCTCCAGAACCACCTTGGCTTCCGCTTGACCCTCCTTGGCTCCCGCTCGACCCTCCTTGGTTTCCGCTAGAACTACCACCCTGATTCCCTCCGGATCCTCCCTGGCTCCCGCTAGAACCACTAGATCTTCCATAGCCACCTTGGCTTCCTCCGGATCCGCCTTGGCTACCACCAGATCCGCTTGATCCTCCATAGCCACCTTGGCTTCCACCAGAACTCCCTTGGGAACCACCAGATCCTCCTTGGCTTCCTCCAGAGCCGCTTGAACCTCCTTGCGAACCAACAGAGCCACTAGAACCTTCAGAACCACCAGAACTACCACCGGAACCACCGGAACTTGATCCACCAAGACCGCCTTCAGAACCGCCAGAACCTCCTAGGCTTCCAGAACCACCACCGCTGCTTAAACCACCTTGGGAGCCAGATCCAGATCCTCCTCCAAGGCCAAGACCGCCGCCTGAGCCACGGCTCTTTCCAGCCGCCCCAGAGTCACTAGAACTTCCAAGTGCTCCTGCCTTACTGCTGCCAAACGCTTTAGAGTTGCTACTACTACTATCCTTGTAACCATGAACTATGCTTGCTGCAAGAACAGCACATAATAGAATGGCCACCCCGTAACCCTGAAAAATAAATTCAATTATAAGTTCAGTATATTTATATAATTTCAGTATATTTTGATTCTGTGTTTTTTGAAATATTTATTAAATAGTATATTTCATTATATACAAAACATGTTTTTTAACAAAAATAAAAGCTCTAGATATATCTATCGTTTACCTTTAATAAAGCCATGGTTGTAGAAGACTGCAGTGCAAATATAATATTCGTTGCAGAGATCATGATCTTATATAGTTGTAGTAATATATTCTATGATGTAGCTCTGCATTCAATTATACTCTGAAATATTCTATGAATGTCTAATAAGTCCATAAATACCACCCTAGTTCTATGGAATAATTAGTGTTGAATTGCACATTACTTCTGTTTTGTATAATTTTTTATGCGTAACTGGAAATGTATCGATGATTGATTGGTACTTACAAGCTACACGGGTTTATATCTTTATTTCCATAGTGACTAAAAGTTTGCTTATTGATTTATATGATACTTTATAATATATGCTAAAGGAAAACTATCTTTAAATTGCTTATTATTTAAACGGAGGCAAGTGGAGTTATGTGGGTCCATATACGCATACTTATTATTCAATATGAATAGCAATAAATTTTGGTGTTACTATTTCTTGTCTTGTTTATATATTAAATCCTCTTTATTTTTTTTATTTGAGAAACTTAATCGTGACCTGACTTTATATCGGAAATTCTGGAATTAGAAGGATTTTATAAGAACGTGCATCTTAGTACCTATACAATGTGTCCCGACACCAGTGTCGGAGCCTTTAATGGTATAAAATATGGCATTTTTTATCGACAAATTGACTCTCAAATTTTTTTTTTCTCTCACAGTTGTAAAATGGCCGCCATTTTGTTT
>CAJQZM010012265.1:0-10246 GCA_907164665.1 Colias nastes | reverse complement strand
ATAAGGGTTCCGTTTTTGCCATTTTGGCTACGGAACCCTAAAAAGGTCGTTAACAAAATACAGGTAGGCAATAACTAAATATAGTTGTCGTCACGACAAAAGGTATTTTGGGACGAAAACTAACAAGTGAAAAGTTTTGGGATTAGCGAAGTTGGATAAATCATTTTTCCAACTTCTGACAGGGCAGAAGACTAAGACGTATTACGCGTTGGAATACGCGTGGAATATATATTCCGTATAACATTAAGCTATTAAATTAAGAGATATAGTAACGAAATAGAGCAGTGGCTCAGCGAGGACCTCGGACTTAAAATCGATAAGTTGGGGATTTGAGACCAGTGTGCAGAAAATTAATTGGTTGTTTTTGATTTATCTGCGCATAACTTCAGCGGCTCGAACGGTGAATGAAAACATCGTGAGGAAACTGACATGTCGGAGAATCAAAAGTTCGACGACATGTGATATCTGCCAACCCGCACTTGCCCTTTCTTTTTCTAGATAAGATCTTTTCATTAGTAAAAAGCCACAATATTCCTGAATGACATAAGTAGGCTATTGTTTTTTAAGTCAACCCAGATGAAGCCAGGGCAAATGGCTTGTATTATACATAAATAATGATTGTATGTAATGAAATCTATAATAAAATTAATGCATAATATTTATTTTCAGTTTTGTGAGGAAAATATTTTTATACGTTGCGATCAGAAAAAACATCGTTCAGTGTATAATATTATATTTTATTTTTAGATGCTTTAAAATAAAACCTTCAATATTCATTATAGTGAAGTGAACTAAATATAGAAGACAATTCAAAGCACGCGCCAAAAATAAAACCAAATTATGATATTGTAAAATCATTGGATAATGCATTAATTTTAATTGCAATTCAATTTTCCTGATCTCATCATTTACTTTTTTATTTATTTTCTCTTTAATAAAACAAACTGTTTATATCTTTTATAACTTTTCTGGGTCTTTATCTATTTTCATACCAAATTACTATTAAACGGTGTGATAGACAGACAAACTTTAATTTAAATACAAATATGGATTCGTGACTATTTATTTAATACATTTGATAGACATTCATCATTATTATTAAAACAAAAAACAAAACAATCTAAACAAACGGCTTATCTAAATATAAAAAAGGTGGATGAAATTTTAAAATTTCATATTAATTTATTATGCCAAAACAATACTCTAACGAAAGTAAATCCCTGTAAAATATGATATTGAATAATAACATTATTAAGCTGTTAATCTGTTTTTATAATTAATTAGCAAAACAATTTCAGAGAAAGTTTTTGATTCTCGGAACTATTACCAGAAGCTTTGTTTTAATCATTTAACAAAATTGTTTTTTCAATGGAATATTTTACGTTCATTATCTAAAAGTACTTATTTACTATATTAATTATAACATTATTTTATTATTTGAAAGCTTGCTATGTGGTCTCATTAAAATTAGTTTAGTTCTGACAATTTGAAAGCGGTTTTTTTTTTCTTAAAGATTTCTTATTGAATTGGGGGATGAAAGTTTTGTAATAGTTTTGTCACGGTTAAAACCGCACGGTTCAATTAGTCATATAAATAACAAATTTTTACAACAGAATTAATTTAAGCCCTACTGTAAAACCAAAATAAACATTAGTTATTATCAAAATTAATGTAAATCTTCAATTTCTTATTACCAATAGAATTTAAAGCCTTGAAATCTGTTTTTAAAAGTAACTAATAGTTTTTAGGCAATGTAAGCGGGTGCTTTACAGTTAATCTAAATTACTTCAATATTACAAAATTTCTATAAAATACCATGTAAATTGTAATACATCTAATAATTATTTCATATAGATTTAGGTTTACGGTCACTAAACTTCATTTCTCAAAATATGAAAACAGAGATTTTAGTTATGAGTACACTTATTAGTGTACTCATAACTAAAATCTCTGTTAATAAATATATTATCTATTATATAATCTATAAATAATTATAATCTATAAATATATTATTATAATAAATATATTATCTTAACCTCCTAAGACCCAGATCGGAACTACCAAAGGTAGTCGTAAAAACCCACTGTACAAAATTATGCACAAATTAATTTATTGCTGTCAGACCCAGAGACGTAAAACGTCGTAATTTTGAAGCTATACCTTTTAGGGTTTCGAAAGTATTTTTACCGTAATACCAGGTATCTATGGGACATTTTTGGTCACCTTCTGTAATTCTATCTTTTGTACAAAATTTTGTACAGTGGGTCTTAATGTAGCAGAGAAAATAATAAATCAAAATTACAAAAAATAAAGTTTATTATAGAAATTAAATAGACAACAAAATTTTTCCATTTGAGATCTTTAGGCTTAACTTCTATTATGGCAATATTAAATTACGCGTCCTCGACTTCTACTCCCACGACTACCTTCTTCCGCGAGTGCTTATAATATTTCTTCCACGACTACAACCACGTGTCCAACGTAGACGAATTCGTGTTCTGCTGCGACTTGATCCTCGCAAAAAGGAGAATCATCATTGTCATCTTCAATAAGCGGCTGTTCATCTTCACTAGAAGAACTTGAAGATGAAGATTCCTCTCTTCCATCTGGCATGTACTCGTCATCTGTCTTATTATATTCAAAATGGTCCTCTTCAGCTTCTGACTCATATTCTAATTCATTTAGACACTGAAGAATTTCATTTTCATTAGAATCTAAAATAAAAACAAAAATACTCTCTATGAAAAGCAGATACCTAACGTTTGATACTGAGAACCAATGTACAAAATATTGAACAAAATAATTGATGACTTTGTGAATCACCTTTATTCAATACAGCAACAAAAAATATTAATAGTGTGTAATATTTACACCTTATAGTATAAAATAACATTAACAGTGACGTGGGAAAACTAGTGATTATATAAGTATTTTGAGATTAAACTTACTCTTAGCACGAGGGAGCGGCAGGTTTCGTCGTTCATCACAACTGGTTTTGAAAATATACATATTTTTTTGTTGGCAGCGTTGATAACATAGACAATACAAACTATTTAAGTAATTTTGACATGTGAAACTATTCGCGGGAAGATTTGAATAAAACTACAGTTGTTAAAAGATTATGTACAAAAAATTGTACACTGGGCGGTTACTACTATAAACTATATGACAGAGCTGGGTCAGATAACACTATTTTATTTTGTACAAAATTTTGTACGCGGGGTCTTAGGAGGTTAAACGAATTAAACTATAATAATATGAATAAGATACCTTTAAAAATATCATTAACTTGCAAAGTTTAATAACTTAAATTCCTGCATCTAAATTCATGAAATATAATAAATTATGTCTGGTACTCAATCACGTTACAACAGGAAGATCTAGCTAGACGTTATTCTGATGATATAAAGGGAACAATAGAGAATAATACAGGATTCATTATATCAAACACGAAACTTTATAAAATAGAGATAATTTAGTATGGGCAACGGTTGTCACGCGATAAAATACACGCGAAGGAAGCTACGAGCGAAAAGTTAGTAGTATACTAGCTGTGCCGCGCGGTTTGACCCACGGACGAACCTGCAGGCAAAATCAGGTATTTATTTAGCTCATGTGTTATTCTGCCAAGTAAGCTGGACATAAGTTACATTACTGCAAAGTATTATCAATATTCGTTCAGCGGTTTTCGCGTGAAAGAGCTACAGACTTCCATACATCCATCCTTTTAAATAATATTATTAAGAGTATGCAATTCAACTAAAAATAGGATATATTCAGCGCCATTTTGTGTCGTCGTCGGCGTTTCTTCCAAAAAATTAATAATCTAGGTTAATAAAAAAACGCTTTTATTTTAATTTGAGTAAGAAGCAAAATATATTGAACAGTTATTGTAATGCAAAAAGCATTTCCATGTATCGTATTTTTCAAATTACATTCAACCTTGACACCAAGATAATTTTTCCTGTTCTTTGTTGAATCTGTCATCATCGCAAATCGCAAATCATTTATACTATTATAAAAAGTTTCTTTTAAATTCCAGAACAAATATTACCCTACCGATTAAGGATCAAGAGGCCATGTGTATAAACAAATTTCACTGTTTTTTTTGACCCTTTGCTCACTTCACTCCGGATCGTCTTACTCCTAACAAAGACTCGTAATTGGAAATTTTACGACCCACTAAAGTATAAAATGTTAACGTTTAACATAATGAAGCAGTTTTATGTAATCGTATCCATTACATCCCTTGTAAAGACTGTTTTACGTACTTTTGTGTTAAATAGTCTAACTTTGCGTATTATAGCAGACTAGCTGTGCCTCGCGGTTTCACCCGCATTAGTCCGCTCCTGTAGGTCTTAGCGTGATGATATATAGCCTATAGCCTTCCTTGATAAATGGGCTATCTAACACCGAAAGAATTTTTCAAATCGGACCAGTATTTCCTGAGATTAGCGCGTTCAAACAAACAAACAAACTCTTCAGCTTTATAATATTAGTATAGATAAGTTGTACGGAAAGTTGAGCCGATAAAAATCAACCAAGCGCTTTATGAAATATGAAAAGATTGATTTTTGAAGCGAAACTTTACACGTTGAGAATAAAATTTCAAGGTCATGGCAATACCGTCACGTCATACATTTTACGATTTTGATATCTTTGAATCTTGCTAAAGAAGTTCCACTTCTGATACGTGTGCTGGGCACACACGCTCTTTACATTTTATAAATTTGTTCATAAATTGCATGTTTTAGCAAGAAAATATTAAGTTATATAGCAAATTAAACTAGTTCAAACGCCGCGAAACGAGAATTTTGTATTCTAGATTCATAATTCATTTTCAATCCCGTAAACTAAGATATTCAGTAATTTAGCAAATTATATTTTCTTGTTTTACGTATTTTTATGGTTAAGATTTAATTATTTCAGTCGTATTACAAAGCTTTACTTGTAATTCAAGAACGTTACGTTTCGCAATAAAAGGATCATGAATTTCGCAAAACACAATGTTTGCTTGGGCAATGTTTTTGTTTGTATTTTTGTAAATTTTAACCCTTAATGAGCCTGTGTAAGAGATAGTTAAAAACTGACTTACGATTTAGTGTAAGTTTATGCTATAGATTCCAAAAAATATATTTAAAAGTGGTGGGGGGTGGGGGAAATAGGGTATTTTTACGTGGGAAATTATTTCCCTTTGCCCGATTATGCTAGTGCATTGAGTTTCTATGTGGGAAAATAATTCCCCTTGCCTGTTTAGGCTACACACTTTTACCACGTTTTGGTTGTTATTCACATACTAGCACTTGATCCCGGTTATGCCTCTTCTCAATATTATTTTTTATAATTTAGGAATGGCTGTTATATTATGTAAGTATACGAAATGAAAATAAATAACACAAATATATACATAAAAAACATAAGAGACGAGTGGATGACTCAAAATACTGAATACTACAATCAGTCTTACCTACTTAAAACTTGAAAGAATAAAATCAGAATCTCTCTTTTTTTTAAATCGGTTAAAAATTACTTTACGCTAACGGGCAAGGGGAATTATATTCCCACATAGTAATTTGAACAATTTCACGTGTTTATGACTAGATTTAGATACAAAACAATGTATAATTACGAAAGCATAGTTTCTTTATATAAAACAAAAACATTTATCTACTTGCGGTATTTTTTGTATAGAATTTTTTACTTTTTCACTGAAATGATAAAAAAATACCGTCTCTGGCACACTATTACCTCAAGACTTCACTTTGACGATGAGATTTCGTAGGATTTGACAGTACCATCGTAAATGTTATCAGTAGAAAAACTAAAAAATGTTCCGTAAAATAGTAATGCGTGGCTGCATTCATCATATCGTTTTCTGGTAAGGAATAAATAATATTTTTCAAAAAAGAACCATGTGGGAAATATCCCTTTGCCTTATTAAGGGTTAATTACCTTTTTCCCAATTTTATGTACTCAGATGGTTGGGCCGGGGTAAAAACGGCCGTTATTTTAATATGTGTCTTATTTAAATGGCTTCGCTCTTTTTAACTGTACCCAAAACAGAAAGAATGGATTTTTAATCTGGGTTGAAAATTGTGGTTCGTATCAACGAAGATAAGAGTTCAATGTATCGATTGGGATCTAATCTTTTTACAATATCGCTATCTTCTCGATATTCAGCCCATTTGTGCCTAGATCCCGGTCAGTCTTAAATTCAGAAATATTATGCGTCCAGACCCCACGACGAGTCCGTACACTCCATTAGGGTCTGATTTATCGCTTCCAACTAAAAGGGTCTCACAAGGAACGATCTTTGGTCCCCTACTCTATTTAGTATATAAGCATGATATACATTTGTCGTATGGAGATTTTCTATGAAATATTATTTTCTTTGATCGTAAGTACATTATAGTGCCTCTCAATGGTGTATCGATTTTGCATTAAGGCACCCTTTTTGTCAAGATTGTGACTTGCTTATATTACGGTATTAAGACGTTTTATGTCATAAAGTATGTTTACATTAACTTTTAATTTAAAATTGATAATATTATTTAACAATGCAACACAATGTTGTATAGTTGGCGTACATATAATAATATAATATCTAACACAATTAAATTACATAATCAGTAATTGAAATGATTTGATATGAATAGTTATAGCAAAGCATTTCATTGCATACACAGGACATATTATTCATAAACAATATTGTTATATTACAAATTGCTTCAAATAGATTCGCAATACTTTGTTCTAAAATCACTTTTATAATATTTCGAGTGAATTTGGTGATTTTCTCTTCATTCATCATTAATGTTTATTTACCAAAACCGAACAAATTGTCATAAAAGAAAGTGCACAAATAAAAACAAAAATATCAAGCAGTTTGTTTAAAAACTAGCAGTGCCCTGTAGTTTTACCCGCATACTTTTATGACTTAGAGTTATGATATAATATAGGCTATAAGCCTCCTCGCAAAAAAATGGGAGTTCCTGAGATTACCGCGTTCAAGCAAACAAACTCTTCAGCTATATGATATTAGTGAAGGTTACGATAACAGCTACTAACGCTGAAACAAGTTTAAACAATACTGTCATAATAAAATGAACTTAACTACGCTCACGTTATCAAGATCTCATGGATTTACTCTCTGCCATCTAATTGGCTATTTCTTATTGTTGTTTACCCAAGGATCTGGGCTATTAGGTAAACGTGGAATGTAGGTCGATGCAATCACTTTGAAAGCTGAAATAGAGTATTGTTCAGTGGATTTATTGGATAGTGCAGTATCTTGGCTAGATATTCTTACAATTGTAAACCGCTTTAAGGGTTGAATACTGTTGTGGTCTGTGGAATGCTTTGATCTGACCAAAAAGCATATTTTAGTCATTTATTTATATTTAATTTCAATCAATATCATGCATAAGCTTGCTGCTTGAGTGTGTCATGTGTTGATACTTTTATTAGATATATTTGATGATACAGCTAACAAATAAAATGATTGGATTGTCGTTGAAATTCTTGTAAAAGTAACAAAGAAACAAAACTATTGGCTTCATTTTGTCTTACAATTTATGTAAAAACCCAGAAGTATCTTACAGATTACGCAGGAAATGTGTGAACCATATTACATTTACGGGTGTGCCTTTATTTCTATCAACTTTAACTATAAGTAGCCGAGCCTGCCTTGTAAATATTTTCTCTTCAAAATATCACGTTAATTCTATAAATATAGCCACGGGTGTTGTTTAAATCACCCACATGCTTGAACCCACGTGTTTTTTACTTATACCAGAATTAATTGAAGTTTAGGCATAAATTGATGTTGAGGTTGTTAAAATTCAATTACTGAATACAAAATCTGAGCATCAATCGAGCTATTTTCTGTGTGTTCAAATTTAACGTGTTTGACATGGCAACGTATTAGTACCATTTCACTAATTATTTTTAGTTTGTTTATTGTGAGTGCATTTATGTATGCAGTAATATCTGTACTAATATTATAAGGCTGTAGAGTTTGTTTGTTTGTTTGAACGCGCTAATCTCGGGAACTACTGGTCCGATTTGAAAAATTCTTTCGGTGTTAGATAGCCCATTTATCGAAGAAGGCTATAAGCTATATATTATGACCAACAGCTATGACCAACAGCAATTAATTTCATATTTATATTTCATATTTTGGCTAACAAATTAATTTCATATTTAGCACACAATATTATAGTTTGTAATGTTTTTTACAAAAAAACTGCAGTTTCGAGGGAATTGGTTCTACAACTATTGGAATTGAATTGTATTGAATTCTATAACAAGCATCGACGCTTTCCGTTTAGAAACATACGTGCCTGACATTATTCTTCAAGTGTATCTGTGTTCTATTATTTATAGTTTTATTGTATTTCAAAAACTTATATAATTTCTTATAATATGGTAGAATTAGGTGCTAGCCTCTAAACAACCTCTATATTTTAGATTAATAGTTTTGGCATTATACAATTAAAACAGATATCAATAGACTTATATGGATGATTTATTATGAACAAGATACGAATAAATAGTTAAAAACACGCTTTAATAAGATAAATTCATAAAATTATTAAAGAATCACCGATCCTATTAGTGTATAGAGTTTCAATTGAATCTGTGCGTAAACAATAGGTCAAAATCGAGTCAGGAGTTGGTTACATACAGACATACAGGTGAAGCGAATAAAAACGCGTTAAAATAGTGCTAATAACAGGCTTTCATATGCCATGCCTTATTAAACCGAAATAACTTTCATTTCCATTATATAATTTAAAACTAAGCATTTGTCAGCATCATCAAATTTCATAATTAATTACATCTGATTAAAATACTGACCATTGCAATATTTAGCAACAAATTAGCCATCAATGGAGCGTGAAATATAAAGTAATTTATAATACTAGTAAATATTAAAATTGCTTATAAAGCGAATGTATACACAAATCACATATTATCTCATTATCGGTTATTGAACACCGGTATTATAACTGTGACCTCATTTGAGTATATAAAATTACTAGCGTGGTAAATACACTTCGCTTGGTTAAAATAAAATTTCCTGATACAAAACTTTCTCCCCTATTTATGCCCTTGGGAGTAGAATTTAACAAAATCATGCCAAATTTCAGTCCGATCGGTCGAGTAGTTAGGGCTGTGCGTATGCGATCCGCCAGTCAGTCATCCTTACCTTTTATATTATACAAAGAAAAGAAGATTCCAAAGCTTTGTTTAACATTACTGGAAAATTTCCGTCTGTCGATATTATGTGTAAGGAACGTCAGGTTATGTATTTAATTTCTTGATTCTGTTATTGTTTTTCGTTTTATATCAGCAGTTTTACAATGTATCACTGTTATAATATAACATCTGTGACCTTTCTCCTTTAACCAAGTTAAAGAGAATATATAAGCCAACATTTGCGTATGGTATGCGGCATGAATATTGAATACACAGTATGTAATATGAAAGAAGAAAGGAATGCTATATATTGTATATTCTCTACACTGTATAATATATTCAACTATTTGTGAATATATAAATTACTTCACTTTAAGTCAGCAGTGAAAGTGAAGCAAATTATGTAACTGATATATTCAATTAGATTTTCTTCCATATACTCATACAATTTGAAGAGTTTTTCAATGTAACTGTATGAAATTGCGTCAGTTTTTAAGATAAAACAATAAAAGCGAAGCGGTTGTTAGGCGCCCAGTGAAGTCAATAAGAAGATAATCGAAAAATATATTATGTATTTATAATTAATAATAGATATAGTCCAAGATATTCTTCTACATCCTTGTGAAAATGTTTATCTCAAGCCTTTCGTTGCTAATTCATTGCTTGAGCCCTTGCCTCCCTTGGGTACACATTGTCGATTCAGAGTCTAAGGCCAATCTACACCAATACGATCATGATTGTCACCCGAGGCAGTTGCTTTGGAATACTAATCTGATAGGTCCGATAAGTTTAACATTCTGATTTGGACAGCCGAGTAACTTGGGGATAATCTGTATTTATAGGCCGAGGGCCGTGACGTCATTGTTGTTTTAGATTGTAAGCCCAGCGGATCAACCCAACAATAACAGATTTATAGATGGAACTGATTTTTGAAGACAGCGGTTCTGGAGATTAGTATAGTCTGTTGTTACCTTGATAAATAATAGTTTTCAGTAGATATTTATAGGGATAAAGTTTTCTTAAACTCAACTCCGGTCCCTGTATG
>CAJQZM010012264.1:0-11186 GCA_907164665.1 Colias nastes | reverse complement strand
TGATGCTTTGTTATAAAATCACTAACATGAATTTTGCTTAAAAAAAACTTCAGTAAACATTTTTATTGGTAGGGAATTTCCGCGAGTTCTCTCTTGTTAAGTCACTACTTATTAACAATTTAGTCGGAAATTATCATTTTCAGATAAATAAATTTCTTGCACGATTTTTACGTAAAATCTTACTCTATTAAATTATATTGTAAACAGTTTTTATATTTTCGATCGTAAATAACGAATAATATCAATAATATTTGTGTTTATTTATCTAGATTTGTACATTTTATTTGTCGCATGTTGTGTAATTTATTGCTTTGAATATTATGATGCACAAATTTTAAATTGTATTGTTTTTTTTGCTTATATTACTGCACTAACTTAATGCACTAACTTCGTCTTTTTATAATCTAGGATTAGATTGGTAATTAATATTTATATCGCGTAGCATTGTTTGCGCTGGGCATGTTTATTGGTTCTTGTACTTATAAGGAAAATAACAAGGCTTTGCGTAATATATTTTAAATGATAACTGTGACGTATGCATGGTAAAATCTCGTTTTTTGCACTTTGCGCATTCGAGAATTTTAAGAAATTTAGAGGCTTATTTCATGTTTTTTAATTATTAAAATTAATTTATATTGTTTTGCACTACGTCTCTCACACGCCGCGTATTTTAAGCTATTTAGGTATGCATTAAATTAATAATTTGAATAAAATCTTAAGAATCTCAATTAATTTATTGAATTAAATTGCAAGCTTTTGTAATGCATCAATATATATTTTAAGACATGTTTTAGAATATGAATTAAGAACAGCGGACGAATGTCTAGAATTTTTGCAACAATCTGCACATTTTTTGATGTTTTTTTCAACGGGAATATTCATGATATTATAGTTTACTATAAGTATTAAAATCAGGGTTTAACTGCAATCAATTTGGAAACTTTTCTCAGCGTATAGATGCAGCATTATGAAGTTAGATAAATCTGGTTTTGTAGCGATACAGTTTGTCTTGCTGTCGGTTATTGCTTATTTGGTTTGCACGCCAGTATTGATTCATTGATTAATAAATTTAAGTATAATGATTTGTGAATGGTGTTTTATTTTGCGCTTTTCTGCCTCAGTTATAACAGGTGCTTTAAAGCTAGATGTGATGCGCGAGTGCCATGGCTGCTTATTAACACTTGTAAATTGTAATTTTTAGCCAGGCCAAAGCTTTTTATGACATTTTTTTTTTCTAAATTAAAATTATGTTCCCTTTGACTGCTTGGTACCTAAAATATTAACAACTAGTCTATCTGCACGGGAACCTATGTTGCAATCCATTGCTTACTTTTAATAGGCGGGGATACATCCTCATCAAATGACAGTACATTAGTCATTAGCTTTTCGATTTTTTAAAGATAGATTCAAATTTAATAACAATCAAAGTTCTCTTACAAATTTAAACATAAACCAGTTAAGTAATTACTTGAGTAATTCAACCGAAACAAATGAACAATGTCGTTAATGGTGATTAAGTAGAATTAATTAAAATCAAAACAGAATACTGTCCTAGAGGGACACGTCGTGTTGAAAGGGTTTATACTATACACACGAAAGTGTACATCAAGGTTTTAAAAACAAGTGGAAATGCGAACCAGCTTGATGATTTACCGATACTATTGATAATTGGCCATAGCCATAGCGCATTAGAGGACACACATTCAATGTCATAGCGCGGGAAATGCGCTGTGTGGCGCGCGCGCTTGCACGGTGTGGCCGTGTGTGAAGTGGTCTATGGTCTGTGTAGTGTGTGGCTATGGCGGTCTTCGATAAGTGGGTCGCGCTCAAGATTATCGAGTTTGTAAGTATCCATTGATAGTGGGTTGCGTAATTCGAAACGTGTTTGTTTATTTTGATTGGGCGCTGTTGCAATTTTTTTTGGGTAGGTATTCTTAATTTGATTTAACTTTTAAGTGAGCTGTGAAATGTGCGTCTATTTTGAAATCAAATGTAAATATTTAGGTTTGTAATATTCTTAGATTACAAGCAATATTATTATATTTTAATGGTTTATTGTAACAATATTATTTACCGTAAATATATATTGTAAAATAAATTCCTATAGATTATAAATAATAATTTTATATCAGCTATTTTGTGCGCTTACGACATACACCTTCGTCTTTATTTTCCAAGAGTACCGCAAGTCGCAACAATGGATGATCATTAATTTTATATTATTTGAATATTACCAGTTACCACACTAAATAATAGGTAGGTATATCTAACCACACGATAAATTACCTATTATTAAAATAATATTAATTTTATATATATGGCGGGAAAGTAAACGGATGTAGATTTTGTTCAAATAAGTTTTAGATGATTTTTATGAAGTCTAAAAAGTTGGTTTATCTCCTATATTATATTATAAAGATTTATTTAGTATAAGACTTAATGGTACGGCAGTTCTTAGAAGATCATGTAAAACCTAAGCTTAACGTACTATCACGTCTCTTATCTATTCATAATTATTATTCACCTACATAAAAGAACCTGCTACCTACACTATAGTAAATAGTTTTACGACGACGCACTTTGTTGCACTAGAAGTCGTCTGATATGCTAGTTTTAAAAGACATAACGTGAATATGTTTTCAAATATTTCCTGAAATGTTTTTGCACCTTTTAACTTTCGCTGAAAGTGCTAATTTAATAATATAGCCCAAGTTTCAATAAATTATTGCATTTATTACACTTTAAAGTAGAAAGGTTATTTTCGCGCGCTTTTCGATATCCGTTCCCGCCAAAATTTTATATCCAAGTTTAGTTTTTTCGACAGGAAGTGCTATTTGATCTACGGTTTCAGGCTGTGGTTTCAGGTATTTTCAAGAGTGTTTAACAAGATTCATAAAATCTATCTATCTGGAACTGTAAATAAATTTTACCTTATTAATTATTAATATGCTTACATAATTGTTTTGATCGTGTTTTTACTTTTTATTCGAACAATCTTCCCAGACAAAATACAGCATTTTAAATAAGTATTGCGGGGTGAATCATCCAAGATTTTTCGCCAATCTGTATTTTTTTAACTAAGTATAGATAATTTTCGGAAATGACTCGTGAATTAAAATGGGAAGTTCGGTACCTCGATTGTGTGATAACAAGAAAAACTTCTGTGAATTTAAAGCCTGATAAAAAAGCGGTCATAATTATTAGTCTAGCCCGTGGAAACTAAGCGCAAAAAATGTGGAAAATACGTATTATATTTTAATTAGGAATGTTAAATGTATATTAAAAAATATAAGTGTAATATTATAAGAATATGTACCTATTAATATTAACTAGATTTGTTTTCAAATTATTAAATAACCCAAAAGCGTTATCGGTCGAATTGTTCTCAGGGTACATTAATATTTAATAGCAAATTACCTATATCTCAGCAATTTGGTAATGACGCTAAACAATATCAAAAGTAATTGAAACAAATTGAATAACTACTACATTATTTTATTTATTTTAATTATTGTACCTACATGCTGAAAAAACAGTTCGAATCTATATTAAAATAAAAATATAATATTCGCCACAAATTATTGTTAAGTTAAAGTTGTAAAAATAAGAAACCAAAGGTCCTTTTTCAATATTTAGGTATATAATGTTATAAACGTTGTGGTCAGCGAGAAAACCCAGAAACCTCTTATATTTTTATTGTATTTTGATCAAAGGATTCCGAGATGGAAATAAGAACTACCTAACCTATTCATCCTATTCCTACCAATGTGAATGAATGAATAAATAGTCTAAACACCAGTCTAGTTGCCGACATTTCATAAGCTGTTTATTGGTCAAATTACCTTTGAACTGTGACACAAATTAACGCATCCATCTAAATGTTTCAATTAATTTGAACTATATATTAGGTTACGCTATTGTGTAAGTCAAGTTTTGATTTATTGCACTAACTACTTGCCCTATATCCTACTAGGTATTAGGACAAAACCGACTGATGAAAATACACTCAAAATTTAAATTATTTTGAATTTAAGGCAGTTAGAGGGTGCCATATTTTATTTGAAGTTACAAAATATAAGTATTTAGTATTCTTTGATATAAGCTCAAGGAACAACCAACGATAGACCAAGCCGCACGTAATGATACCTCATTATAACAATTTACGATAAGTATACAGTTTACTTGATAAGAAGAAAAAAGAAAGCACTTGCTTGTTAAATATAATAAATATATATAAATATATATATAAATAAATGTATTTTCTTTCTTTCTTTCTTTCTTTCTTGTTTAGTTGTTACTGATTTTGTCCTATTTCTATGTTTCCCGCTTTCTTAGGAGGCTATATTTTCAAATTTCGCAAGAGGATCCTGAAGGAGAGATTGTAGGTTAATACTAGGAAAATAGTCCAAATGTAAATATTATTACTTTCTTAGAATCAGTTATCATGCAGCAAAGAAAATTTAATGTTGCACTAGGTACGTGTTAAACTATAAAACGAGCCTAAACACCTTATACCACGTCTGTTAGCGAAGTATGTGTTTATGTAACACAGTTTTACATGTTTGTCCAATGTCGCTCTGTCGTAACACGTGGGATGGAGAAGGGTTACGTGAAAGTGATGCGTCAATAGAACTTATTTTGAATAGTTTTTAAATTAAAAAAGTTAGTATCGAATTTTTGGACGTTTTTTTGGTAGAAGCGATATTTTGAATCGGTGGTAGCAGAAAAAATACCTATTCCAAAGTTGCAAAGTTTACGTGACCAATAAAGTTTTGGGTTCAATTTGAAAATAATGAAGGCATTTGATGGAATAGAGGCTGCAGTGACTCCATACCAATATTATGTGAAAATCTGTTCTGACTGTTGATTATACATATTAGTAATGAAAATACCCAGATAATATTTAAGACCCAGGGCACTACCCAGGGTCAATCATAGGCTACGCACCTACCGACGTTTTCTTCAAATTGGCGCTTTATGCGCTAACATTGCAAACAGATAGTTATTTTCGCATTTATAATAGTAGGTAATATTGAAGGTCTATTGTTATGACTGGTTCCCTAAAGTTTACCAACGGTCACTCGGGGCTAGCCAACGCTAATAGCAATCAAGTGACGATTCGACCATTGTATGCAACTCTATTGTCTTTTAACAAAACGATGTGGCCTGATCCTTCGGCATATAATATGCAATTAGCTATTTTTCTTTATTTCTTAAGCTTATCTCTTATTAATATGTCGTATTATCCTAATGGGGTATAATTTGATAACTGGAAATAATAAGTTAACGATCTTAACCACTCTGGTTCTTAATAGTTTGTTGTTGTTTTTTTTACCTAGGTACAGAAATTTCAGAAACGAAAACAAAAAATCGTCTAGTAAGTAAATTAATTATTGAATAACACCAATTCCCTTGATTGAAAAGACTCGAGACATATTATACATGGTGTCTTTATAAAATTTACTTAATGCAATAAATCTATTTCACCCTAAAGAATTTTACTTTAAAATCCTGATTTATTTAGTTAGTTGTCATAAAATTGATATTTCATTTATTTAGAAGCTTATATGGACAGAATATATAGTTGTGTTTCTAAGAAATTGGCCGACTCTACACCTCATATTGTCAACAGCTCTTTTGCGTAGCCTGCTTGGTGGCGAAGCGTGTGTCGAGCGATGATGAGGCGCGGCTTGCGTTGCTGCTGCAAAAGCTCTCGAGGGAGTGGTCTCTGCTTAATTCCATCACTTGGGACTCCGCTGGGAGCTCATTCGCTGATGCTACGTATGGAGGTAATGTATAGATAGGATTTGTAGGGATGAGTAGTTAATATTATTAGGAACGACAGTTGGGAAGGGATATCTTAAAAAAGTTTGCTGTCATAACCATCTCAAAATTAAAGAACGAATAGTTATTCAATCGTCGCAGGTTTATTATGGTTGTGGCCATAAACATTGTGAATTCGCAATTGTTTTTGGCTAGGTGGACGGGAAACAGATAAGCAATCCTTACTTATCATATTATGAAGGCACTTACCTACCTACTATTGTTATGAATATTCTTTTAGCATTTTGGCTATCTACTTTAATTTTCCCTTTTGAAGTTTCCACAGATATCTAAATATTCCTAATGTTTTTAATATGTACTGCCATGACATACTGTTTCTATGACTTAAAATGTACTAGGATGTTCTTATCCAATATTTATTACTACATATTAAATGTAGTAACAATAAACTTGTCTATAAATACCATTTATTTCCTCAGGTTACGTGATCATCACCTTCAGTCTGATTTTCGCGCGAGCTTTCCAAGAGATACCGAAAGGAAGACGAATATTAGAGGGCATACTACTTGGCGTTGGATTACTGCTGTTTATTGTTTTGGGTAAGTCATCTATACTAATGTTATAAAGAGGAAAGGTTTGTATGTATGTATGTTTGGTTTTCACGCATAAACTACTGGACCGATTTTGATGAAATTTGGCACAATCTATCTTTAGACCCTGAGAAAGAACATAGACTACCTTTTATTGCGAAATATGTACCACGGGCGAAGCCGGGGCGGACCGCTAGTATATTATATTTATGTTGTACTAGTCCGCCTTGACCCTTTTTAAGTTTTTAATATTTATACGAATTGTTTTCTGGAAAATACTAACGATTGAACACTATCTTCTATTAGGTACATAACTTGTGTCTATTAATAGGTAATATTTTTTTTTATAGAATGGATGAATATTTAAATTTTCATATTCTAGTTTTGTTGCAACACAAAGTGGCTATGAAGGCTTCTATTTATATCTATTTATTAAAATTCATTCAATTCATTATTGTGTTATGTTGTAAGTTAAAATAAATAAAACGTCCGTTTAGTAAATACCACCGTCAGTCGTCTCATAATATTATGTAAACTACGTGTTTACATTCACGACAAGTTCCAGGTCATCGCAAATAAGTTGACTCATGATATAAAATGGTAATTGGTATCTTATAATTATTCAGAGCGCCAATCCCTTATCCGTTTAACTAGATTAACGAAATACAAAATTACTGCAACTTTTATTAGAAATAATTAGTCGCGGATGAATCCGGGTGCAATAGCAAGTCTATTTCCATAGTTTATGTATGTTTAGGTATGCCAAGTATTATCAAAATCCGTTCGGGAAAGTCGTGATTTTCGTCCGTTCGTGATTTTCCCGTGAAAGGAACAAATCCATCCTAACAAAATATTTTCACGTTTATAACATTAGTAAGATAAGACCATAGAAATGTTTATTAATAATTAATTTTGTTCCCCAGGTGGTCTAGAGTTAGCGTCTCTAGACGCAGTCCCAGAATCTCTGACAGTCAACGCGTGTGTACTAGGCGCATTGTCGCTTACCGTGGCTGCACTATTCCTCCTCGACCTGATGGGCCCCAGGGTCTATACAGCCACTAGACCTTCCCAAACCGACACAGTGACGTCACCGAGAAGCGACAAGAAAGTTTCCATCTTAACACAATCGAACACCAACGGCCATTTACCAGGCGAGAAGACAAACGGCCACGTTCCAGAAAGACCGAAAGACTTGCCGCTGGACAAAACAGATATCAAAAAAACAGAAGACAAGTCCACGCTCTTCGATTCTCCAAAAAGCACGCTATCACAACTCGAGGCGCTGGGCATTGAAAAAGACTTGGAAAAGTCTAAATTCGGGTCACTAAGGAATGTAGAGGGAGGGAATTATGTCCGTCTCTCTGACCCTCTGGCCATCCCAGATAGAATGCACTATGAGCAAGAACTTGCCAAATTCAATGAGAAATACTTCAGAGATTACCTGGAGTACGCAGATAGCCTCGACGGTAAAGGCAAAGGGTTACCTGTAAAAGAACAATATCTACCGGAACTGCAAACACCAGTGTTCGCTAAAGTGAAAACGGGTCGAATGCGGAGTCTTTACGACGATGTCTCACCGACTTATGAGAAGAAAATACAGTCTAAATCTCCGACAAGAGCAAAAACAGTGGCAACGCCCACATTACAACAGTTAGAGGATTACTTGAAAGGTTCTGGAAGGTCAAGGAGAGGAGATACTCCGGCCATGTTTCCGATGGAACCGATAGAGGAAAAGGAAGGGAATGAAGGAGATGGAAGAGCTTCAGGAACTCCCACTGACCCTGGTTATGTACAATATGCAGCGAAAAAATGGCCGGACAAACGAGAATTAAGAACGCCACGACACAGTCCGACATAGTGATTTATTTTATATGATTGATTACCTCGTGTGATAATTATCGTGGATGACATATAGTACACAATATATTATGTACGTGCGGTTATGACATTGTAGGTTAGAAGTGTGTTTTTGTTACATGTGATATGTGTATGCCGTCATTATTATATTATAGAGTAACACGTAAATAGGAAATAAGTTTAGAAATACAGTATATTTTTATCTAAATGTAAATAAATATGAAATAAAACCAATATTATATTAAACCTTTATATTCTTTACCTTTTCGAGACTGAGTAATCCCTGATCCTGGAGGAGAATACATTATGTAGTTTCTTTTTTTTTATTTTACTATCTTATAGTAAAATAAAAAGTCGCTATTAAAATACAGCTTTACTAAGTATCATAATTTATTATTTTTATATACCTAAGACTAGACTTCGATATTCAGAAATGCAGTTGTCTCGATTTCCTTATAATAAAATATTCTTGGAAAAACTCATATACATTTAATGTTATCTAGGAAAAATAGTTGTGATTTTAAGTGGTGCTTAAAATTATATTATAGGAACATTATATTTACAATGTATTGTGTTCATTACTCATAAATGTTCAGTATTTTTACAATTAATAAACTTAAGGATGTTTTTGATTGTGATGTCGATGTGAGTTTCACACGAAAAATTATTTCTACGTAAATTAAGATTACAATTGAAATAAGGAAGTTTTTGTGTGCGTGTATAATAAACGAGATTTTTAATTATGTATATTCTGTTTTATTTCGTTGAAGAATGGGAAATCACAGAAGTTCAATGCTCTATAGATTAAATAAGCGATTAGAGTTAATTTAGCCATAATTATGTAACGACAACGTTTGAGGACATCGCTGCATGGTCGCCATTACGACGTCAAGAAAACACATGAATAGAGGTTAAATAGCGTGAGAGATTCAACTTTTAGCTAAGCACGTACTCATTTAATAATAAAGTGGTAAATTGTTATTTGTAAAATTACTAAACCGATTTAAAATAACGAATAATTTCACCCTGAGCAACAAAATTATTTAAATATAAAAAAAACTTGCTCTACATATAGTATCTATTGTTTTTGAGAGAATTAATTAGAAGGTTTATGGTATCCAGTAATTTTCCTGTCAGAAGTAACAAAATATAACTATTAATTTATAAGTATGCATACTACGACCGAAAAAAGTGGGCGTAGAACAAAAAATTACATCAGTAGCTATACAGAACATATGCGATACTTTTCCAATAAATTCAATTGACTTGTGTTTATTTTAATATGTTAATAAACCACCCACGTTTAACTTCAGAGAATATTTCGCAATAATTAGTGCAACGCTAAAACATTCCGCGCTAACCAAATGGTCCGTCAGCGAATCAATGGTTTAAACTCATTTAAACTTTAAAACCAACTCTTTGTTGGTTCAAGAACACAACTGCGTCACGAATAAGTAATGGTTGTAGATGTTTCATTGAATTAGTTTACGGTGTGAATGTTTTGATTATCCAAGAGGTTTACAGATTCCGGTAATATATAATATTGCTCCGCGCGGTTTCACCCCCGTGGCTCCACTCCTGTTGGCCGTAGCGTGATGATATATAGCCTATAACCTTCCTCGATAAATGGGCTATCTAACACCGAAAGAATTTTTCAGATCGGACCAGTAGTTCCCGAGATTAGCGCATTCAAACAAACAAACAAACAAACTCTTCAGCTTTATAATATTAGTATAGATTATGAGGACTCTATCGCTGTTTCCTTAGAAAACACACCTAAATGATTGAATCAATAAACACACACTTATTATTTTATAGTTTTAATAAGGTTATGGTAATGGTTGCTGTAGCTCTTACCCCAAAATGTAATTCCAATAAATTGCAGGTCTGTTTCATTTATTGATTATATATTGGGGATAAAAGTGAGTAATCAGTCTCCATTGCCCTGTCCAGGCCCTGTCAGTAGCTTAAGTTCTTTACCGGGAATCGAACCTAGAACCAATGTTAACCTACATACTAACCACTACTGTTGGTACTGTAGTAACTACACCAGAAGTACCTGAAGAAAAAACATAAGTACTGTGTTAGTTAAGTAAGTCTTAATTAAGTGTTTCAGTTATGATGACTAATGACTTTAGTACCTACAATAAATTTACGACCTTATTTTTTGTATTTACAGAACGCTTGCTTAGTAAAATCCAATATTGATGTCACAGCTGCTGTTAACTTACATCATTTTAATCATCCAATATAGTACCTATACAGGGTGTCCCACTGTTGGTATAGGTACCTACTAAGCTCAAAGGAGGTTATAGTTTTGCATACGCTGAGTACGTAAAAAATACTTATAAAATTCCAGACGCATTTTTTTTCAAATAGATGAATTCATAAAACTATGTGTACTTACCGCAACCCGCCCAACTTTGCCACCAGCACTTGAGCTATCGTTTAAGATTATGTTTTCATAGACAAAATGCTCACATTAGAGAAGCGGTATATACCGCTTGCGCGAAGCTAGAGAAGAACACATGGATTTTCAGGAAAAATTTAGTAAAAAATTTTTGACGTAATTTTGTTGTTAGTATTTTTTACGTGATCAGTGTATGCAAAACTACAAGTCCCTTCGCGCTTAGTATACCAATAGTGGGACACCCTGTATACTTACTACTTATAATTTGTAGTAAACCAGTTCTTTGTACCATTCGAATTCCAATAAAAATTATATTCAATGTCGATACCTTCGTGTCCTATTAAATGTCTCATAAAATCACATCAAAATGACGTCATTTGTATAATAACTAAAATGAAATACACAGTAATTTGTAGCTAAGCCCATGAATCACAGTCATTGTTCACAATAAAATGCAAATAATAAAATGATACGACACATTTGACGTGTGTGACTGCGACTGATTCTCACGCCGGGGCCTTGTTCTTGGACGACTTAATTATTCT
>CAJQZM010012262.1:0-14907 GCA_907164665.1 Colias nastes | reverse complement strand
TCCGCCGCCCGAGATACGGCGTTGTTGCTCTTTAGCACCACCCGGGATGCGCGTACAGGGTAATGAAGGTCTAAGCCTGCGGACGCGAGCAACCATTGCCCAGATGTTTATACACAATCGCCGTAATCACGGCAAACATCGAAGATCTATTGTTGGGCCAACACTCTCGATTGTGAAGAGGGCTCATATACTTTTATATTATACACTCCATAATATCTTTTAATCAACTCACTTCACTCTATCTTCTATCTTGTACAGCTAACTTCACATCTATCCATAAAAAATTCTCACGTGAACTCTGCACTCTTGTGGTCGATTCACGAATTTTTTATTTGCTGGACACTACACAACACCTACATATTATAACAAATTTATTTTATTACATTCACTTTTCACATAACTAACTAAAAATAAAAATACACATACTAATGACAAAAACACTGTAATAAATACATAAATTATAATGTGTTTATTCAATCAAACTATCAAGTTTGTAAATTTATAATCCAACATTCATTGTCCACACCTTATAATTATGAAAACAATTATCTAATAAGCTCCTTTCATAAACCATTCAACTCACACTCAACTTAACATCATGTTTTACAAAGAAAATATCAAAAGCACGTCACACATATCTCACTAAGATTAAAATTATGTTTCTAAAACATAAAGAAACACTTTATTTTAAAATAAGCTATTTAAAAGCCTCGCATGCATGCCTTTAGCAGGCAGTAGCTTACTTTGACTACAGTAGCGGAAAGAAAAACTTTCGCACCTTCTAGTTAAGATTTTTTTTACTTTTCTCACATGAGGATGTGACGTCATGGTTTGGTTTAATATACCTAGGTTTTTTTAATTCAAATTAATTGTTGTTTAATTTTAGATCTAGCTAGAGAACAATCACATAGGTATTATTTTTTTATCCAACCATAGCTTAACATAACTAAATAAATAAATGATGTTATAAAAACTAAATCTAAATCTATAAAAAACTAAAGCAAGCGCATGCGGGATCAACTCTAAGATTAAATCCAACATTAATTCTTGAAACCTTATAAGAATGAAATAACCTTATAAAAGTTATAATATTTTTTGCGAAATTACCCCAAAAATTTTATTGTTTTAAAACTGTTGTGAGGCTTCCAGTTCATGCTTTAAAAAACTCAATTTGCCAAATAAATGATTATAGTTAACCAACTTTATATTCAGAGTTTCAAACATCAACCAATCATTTATTGTGCTTTGAATTTTAAAGTGTAAACACAACAGAGTAATAAGTTGAAGTTTATTAGCAAGAAGGTAACTTAGTGGTAAGAAAATCGTAAACTAGTTTTAAAACGAAACGCTTGAGTGATTCTCGTAGTACGTGGATGGTCACATTGTAAGCGATACATTGAAAAATAAAATATTTATTTCGATTTAGACTGAGTATACGGGCAAAATTGAGTTTTAGTCTTCAATGGAGGTCAAATTTCGTCAAGACTGCGGTAGTTTAATTCATTGTATCAACATCATAGTGATACTCAAATTAAAACTATCACAATTAGCCGTTTATTATTAGTTATTTAAATGTTTTAGATTAACTTCTTAACCGATGTAAATGAAAATGGACAATTTTACAAAACTTACACCGTACATAAAAAGGTTAAAATCCACTACTAAAACTAAAAAGAGACAGTAATCTGTAAAAGTGCAACGCTTATCACTCAAAAAAAACATCACAAAAGGGCGCTTTAAATCAGCTTAGCTGATTACACCCGCTGGACGGTATCAAACGCACAAGCGCTGGTCGGTACTCGTTAATCAACCGTTTAGACTGAGTCACTGAGCTTAAAGTGTAGTTGGAATTACAAAGTTTGATCCGATGGAGACGAGACTGATTTAACCAACGTGATATTGGGAAATATTATTCATACTAACTCATTACCGTTAATTTACTTTCGAGTTTAATTTCTTAGTTAACTACTTACGCTTCGATAGTTTTAATAATTTTATAAGAATTTAATCAGGCAATCGTAGGATAGATGTTTTCTTGCAAGGTTTCCTTTTTAGAGCAAAATGTTCAGGTAACTTAAAATTTAAATTTTTGGTCTAAAATATATTTTTAACTTGTTTCATACCTATTACAATGTTCTGAATACCAATTCGCAGAATAGGTAAAGATCTTTATTTTATGCTATTAAAACTGTAAAAACAATGAAGGTTGGTTGGAGCTTAAATAATACAATTATTAATAACTGGTAGAGAGTAGTTTATGAATATAAAATAAGCCGAAAATTATAAATTCACGTAGAAAACTTTGGTACTACGAATAATTATATAAAATAATTAAAATTGAAACAAAATACGGTACGAATAACAATCGTTGTTTAAATTCGAAACCCACAATTTTGTTCTGTCAATTATTATACACAAATTCATGTTATATTTATAAAACAATAAATAAACCGTCAACAAAATGAGAGCAACATTTTTAATATGACGTATCTGCATAAACCAATTTCAAGTAGGGAAAAAAACATCAAAAATATATTCCATATTTCAAAAAGCAAATATTATAACAGAATTTATTAACGATCCCTTTTTTTAATCGAGAAATGTTTCCATCAGTTAAACATTTATGTTAGGTAAAACATTCTCCAAAATAGCTTGTCAGACTCGTACATTGCGTACTTATTCTGAATTTTGCTGATTTTTCTTTTTTTTTTTATTCAAGTTTTTTATGTCTTACGAATAGTACTATTATTGAGAGTTAAATATAGTCCGTAGTAAATAACAAATAATTTGGAAAATCCAAAAGTGCACGCCTCATAATTTTTTTTAATAAATATTTATTAATTATTATTTTTGTTTATTTAATAACAATTAAACCACATCGAATCAGACCCTGAAAAATGAAAGGGTTCTATTCCTGAGCATACTCAAGCGTAAGAGAAAAAAAAAGACTCGATTAGTAAAGTATTTCGGTCGCTATCGTGTTAACAAGAAAAAGGATCCGCACATACAGACACACGGACGTCCAAGACAGAACTTTTTTAAACTGTTTTTTAACTAGTTTAAATAACAAAAATGACATCAAAAATATCATGAACGTTAAAAATAGTGTTTTTTCTTAATATGTGTGTGTATGTATTATCTTACAAGTGCAATGTATGATACATAAAGACATTTTAAGTTTGAAAAATCAGATGTTTTGCGCGAAGTGACAGTAGTACCCACCTCAACGCTTCGCTTATGAGGCGTGCAATAATAACGATTTACATTACAAGTGTATTACTCTTTCATCTCTTTCAAAATAATCAGCCGTATTATTTGAATTGAGCCTATTACAGTATTAAGGAATATATGGACGATAAAAACCCATGGAGGGTTGTCGCGTAAAAACTACAGGACAGTTCTTTGGCATATTATGATAATATATGATGTTACATAATATGTATTTTGTAAAATTAAATTGTAAAACTGACATGATTAAAAAGAGCAACTATGGAGTTTCTTGCCGGTTCTTCTCCGTAGATACTGCTTTCCGAATCGGTGGTAAATGTTAAAAATATGTAATGACGTTTCAAAAGTGCTTCTAGAAGAAGTCTAATTGAATAAATAAATGTTTGAGTTTGAGTTTGAATGAAAGTGAAAATAAAACATCTAATAGGTAACTAAATGATTATAAGCATTTTCACTAAATATTCAATACCCATGAATTATAAAAACACAATTTACAAATAAGAACTTGAAAAAGTGATCGAGTCAGTGAAGCCTACTCGAGCGATGAAATAAAATGAGCGTATAAATTAGGTAATTTACAGCTACAAATACAAACTTATCATATTAATATCTAAAATAACTGGGGATTTGCGTAACGAAAATTAGCAAACTTTTCTCACATTTAGTTCCAATAACAAGGTACTTTGGCACAAGTAACTATAAGAGGATTTGGATAGGGAAAAGTCGTATTTAAATAAACTACTTCAGATAAATTGGAATCAAAACAATCTGAATTAGAATCGAAATAGATACCTTGGTTACCAAGTTTAAAATGGATTATAAATAAATTGCATGTTACTTTCAGTGAAGAAAGGCTGTTACAGATTTGAAAAGAAAACTATGACAATTCCTTTTTGAAGTATTTATCGTAACTTGTAATAGTTAAAACTTGGAAACATTGAGGCATCCGCCTAAACAACATTAGAATACAAACAAAGTTGTTCTATTGTATTAAATTTTAGAGAAAGTTAGAAGTCGTACTATTCAACTATTCTAACGAGGCAAGATTAGAAACAGAAATCTACATACCTCTCCATTTATATTATTTTACAACTTTATTGTAATAAGTTTTGTTTTTTACGAATCTACTGTTTGGTATTCATAATGCAGTTGTTTAATTACTATTACACTACAAAAGGGTACAACTTACCCTCTTTGAACAGGGGAAATAAAAGTAATGAATCTATCACTCAAAATGACAGGGAATTTCATTATATCCACTCTATGTATATTGTCGCTGGTCACTTGTTTAAATTATTAACCTATAAAAGAAGAAAACACATCACATTTACACGTTACACGTCTATTAATAGTCTCATTTGCTACCTATGTCTTAACATAAAAATACAGTTAAATTTTAAGTTTTCCACAATTTAAAAACAAGACTCGATTTCCTAATATACGACTATGAAATGACTGTTTCTACCACCTTTATCAATTAACAAAAAGTCAGAACAAATTTGAAAAAAAAGCTATAAATTAAAAAAAATATTCCCAGAATAATGCTTCAGATGGACGGGCGAATAAATTGGTAGTTATTTTCCGCCCCGCCGCGCCTCGTATTGACGTTGACACTTAACGGCACATAAATCTGTGCTAGAAATAATTAAACCAAATTGCCGGATAGACACTTTTGAAGTGCTCTCGCTATGTTTTAATAGTGTCGTGTGTCAAAAATATGTGGAAACGAATAGGCGAAGTTTGAGGATATTTTAGGTTCGAACTTACCCACGAAACACATTCTATTTGCATATTTATCTGATTAACGTAGTATCTATTAACAACAGTCGTTTAAATTTTTCCAGTCCAAAATTAAAATGTTTGTGTTTGTAATGTTACTCAAAAACTACTACTAACTATAATGTATGTACGTACACGACCAGTCGACCAATAATAAAAATAAGAAAGCTACATCATCCAACGTGACAATATATTTTAAATCCCCGTTTAACCCGCGCGAAGCCGCGTCGACGTTATACACACTGTACATTCATAACTGAATCCAAATATTCAATAACTACTAATAACAGATACGCTATCGTGTGACTTTAATGTTCGCAATTCGATATTCATTCAGCTTACACACAAATTAATTTAATTGAAATTCAATCGAACGCTCTCGGACCGATGCAGTATTGATAATAAGTTATAATTGCTATCGTGTTATGATTAAACTGTATTAGAATTATATATGCAAATAAAAAGGATTAGGGTTTGAAGTTTCAATTGGATAAATTATTCAGTTAGATTTGTCAGGACAGGCCATAGACCAAAATAGCGTCCTACAAAAAGCCATCAAAATCTTAAAAAAGCTTTCACAATACTGAGTTACTCTAATCAGAATTGAACATGATACTATCGTTTCATATTATAAAAAAAAATATTTTTAGTACTTATTGGAAAAACAAGCGCTACATTTGACAGTTTTGTCGATTCAAGCGAAATCCAATATTATTAGAGAGCAGAATAATTCGAATTACCAATTTTATGCTTCAAGGAAAATTGAATTATGTTATAATATTAAGTTGTGACTTTGTAATGTATTAAAGGTTATGTGAAAGATAATTATGTCTATAAAATAGTCGTAACTTTTGAATTTTTTCTTCCAGTTCCAGAAAGTTCCATTGAGCGATGGCAATGGCGGGACGCCATATAATATATTAATATTAATTTTTATTTAATAAAGTATAATTCTGAATAAAGTGAAGCTTAATGCTAATTTATATAGCGCAATTAAACATAATAATTTTACAATCGGTCGATTAATTTTCCTATTTTTTTTTCCCATGTCATATTTTTTTACAATAATAAATAGATTCATTGAAACATATAAAAACCAATACCGATAAAATCACAAGCCCATAGACAACTCTTAGAAACGACGAAATCCAAACACTATCAAGTTACAGATCCATTGCATCGATTCAGTTTGAAATTTCAGAGGTTGAAGAGGGTTGAATCGGCACTAAAATAGTTGGCATTACCGTAGATTGAGTAATACCAACATTACCAACATTATTTTATAGGGATAGTTCGCTGAGCTTGATCGCCTAACGACCACTGTTATGGTAAGTATGTTTTCGTGTACTTTAAAAGTCAGGTTGTTGTATGATAATTATGATTGTGTTGTCGGTTTTTAGTTTTTACTAAATTTTATGTTTTTGTTTTTCTTCGTTGGTTGTTGGTAATTAAGCGGTGTTAAATTATTGGCCTAAATATTCTCGCAGATAATTCAGGTTAGAAATTAGATACTAGACGCTCGCCCCGGCTCTACCTGTGTACATAATATTATTATAGTCTATGTCACTCGGAAACAATGAAAATTTAGAATATTTCAATTCAAAAGCTCATGAACATAATGATAACATCATATTTTGTTTAAAATATTTTGAAATGGTATCAACTAACAAAATATATTGCATTCTCAGTAAAAGTAACTTTATGATTTCCATCCGTATACCCTTTGCAGGCGAATAGAAATTTGTCGAGGCAATTTTCAAATCTAAATGCAACCACTTTACCAATTGCCTTCCCTGAAAGCAACTGACCCTCAACATAAGGTAGTTTAATAAAAAGAAAACTGACTATAAAAGAGCATTTTTTTAAATTCATACAACATTTTGTGTTTAACAATCGATGAACGTAGTTTAATAAACAACTAACAATATTTTTATGAACATATAATATTACAGTAGCACTTATACCTAATATCAAAATTCATAAGAAGATTTTGAGTTTGAGTTAAGTTTTAGTGTTACGAAATAAATAATTAAATCCCGAGTATTTTTAGCGATAATTACTTGTTCTAATTATAGCTTAATTTTATACACAAAAAGCGCTTCCTCCTTGCTTTAAACGAAAACCTAATGAAAGTTCTTAGAACTGAAGTATGAATCGATAAATAAAACATGCAAAATGCATTTGCCTTGTATTTAGGGACATTTTTATGATCTTCCCGAGACGCTTTATATCCTATCATAAAGAACTAGCGGTTGAACTGAAGTTTTGTATGGAAAGCAAATTATTTTCTGGTGGGTTTAAAATATGTCTTAACTTCGATAATATATAGAAAGAAAGAAAGAAAGAAAAAAAGCTTTATTGCCAACAAAAACTAAGACTATCTTAACTTAAAAAGTAAACACATATTAGGCAATCGGAACAGACTCAGCCATGCTGTGGGCTAACACCCGAAGGCGCTGATTTTCAGTCTGCCCGCGTATTTCCGAGGTCCTACATTTATATTATGAAAGCAATTGATTTTTTACAACATCTTTTAATTTTCCAAGTGTTTTAGGCCTGTTAATAAAAATATTTAAATGTCACAAGACACCCATTAAGGGCACAATAAAGAAAATATAAGACCACGGAGATACGCAAAAAAAATTTTTTACCTAGGTACAAATTTTATTCCTATTCCGCCATAAGGATGTACTATTTTCATAGACAGATGGATAAAACCACGTAGCATCACGGTAAAAAGTTACTGTAATAGACTCTCACACATTTATTTATTCAATTAGACTTGTTTGTAACTTGTAAGCGCTTTCAAATCATCATAACAGAAATTATTTACCACCGCTTCGGAAAGCAGTTTCGAAATAGGAGGCAGCAAAACCGCTAAATTAAATTGATGTACACAATATCTTAAACTAAATTACATCGCTTATTCTTCGAGAAACTTCTTGCGAGTATTTCAGTAGATTATATGCTATAAATAGTAATGTTTTTCAAATTGCATGTTTCAGCGTCAAACACGGCACGCTTACAAATACCTTCGCGTATCACCTATGTGTCACAAGTTCAAGGGATTCTGTTACACCGTAGTGTAATCTTAACGCATCATAACGTTTACGGTTTATATAAGTTAAATTAAGTGTTTAGTACAGAATATGAATGGTATAAAAAACTACCTAATGTTTCTTTGAGGTAGAGAAAACCTTATATATGTTATAGGCAAACTCCGAAGCTCCGGCGCTCCTAGGTTGGACTGGTCAATCCTCAGGTCAGACTGAATGACTTAGTCAAAGCTCAAACAAATGTAAATTTTCGGCCTTTGACTAAACAATTTTCGTCAAACCTGGGAGAGACTAATTTGGTCAGGCAAACGTCAAAACACAATTTTATTAAATCGGGGTTTGACGAGTCAAACTCCGATATAGGTATGAAGTGTCTTATCTTCGTATATTTGGAAGCATTTTATCATTTAAGCAGCTTTCAAGTCTTAAGAACCGCTTAACTCTGCCAGTTCTGACACCTGATTGGTCAGCTTACGTGATTTTCACTTTTATATTTGAGATGCTTTGAGAGAATGCCGTGTGGCATTAGGCCCGCCTTTTGTACGATGTGCAATAAAGTATAAAATAAATAAATAAATGCTTTGGAATATACGGAGGTTAGTTTGTATAAGATTAAGTATAAAAAAATAACATTTTTAAAATTTTGATGTTTATTGTTTTAATAATTTCTTAAGTAATTAAAATGAAAAATTAATCATTTTTCTGACATGGTGAGGCATTAACTTTAATGTTAATTGTTTTAATAATTTCTTAGGTAATTAAAGTGACAAATTAATCATTTTTCTGACATGGTGAGGCATTAATGTTAATTGTTTTAATAATTTCTTAGGTAATTAAAATGAAAAATTAATAAAAAACTAGTTGATGAACGACATTTAACGGTCTAGTCTCGTTGATGAAAAATGCGTCGACGACCCATTCCTAGTCGGAACACCGCGGTCCGCGAGAGACATTATGAAGGTTCATAAAGTTCATAAGGTTTAAACATGTTCAGATCAACGTTTGACCGAGAATTGCAGTCGCTTCTAGGATTGACTAGGCCAAAACCGAAACAGAATAATTTACTTTCGACGTTTGACTGAAAGGTAGGAGCTCCTGGGTTTGACTAAAAATACTTCAGGCAAAGGGCGAAATTGAAATGTATTTCGGGGATTGCCTGATGGCTTTGGCCAAACCTAGGATAAACCAGTCCTTCCGCGAAGAGACTGTGTATCGGACTTTGACTATAACATATATATATATTTTTGAGTATCAAAAAATTGGTTGCCTGTATAGTCGGTATACGGGCGAAAGTTTTACGTGACAACGACTTTTTATGTCTGTCTCTCTCGCTCTTAGGCGGGCTAACCATGCCCGCGTGCCTCTCACTCGCTCTCATTGTGAGCGCATAACGTGAGCGGAGCGTAACGCAGTTTCTTGAAGTGTCACCCGGCAAACCAATTTATAAGACGTTGTCACGTCAAAACTAATTATCGCTCGGATTTACTTAAAGTTTTAAAACGAATGTCTAACGTTAGCTTGTTAGAGATTTAATGCCAGATTCGGTATCAACATTTTCCTTTTTATTATATGACTAAGCTTATAATTAATAAAACTACACATATAACATCACAATTTAAATATTTACCACGTTACAGCCCTATGTAAAATTAGCCAGCAAAAAAATCGTGATGAACACCAAGGGTGTTCGCTTTACGCACGTACGACTAGAAAAATGTGCGAACCTTTTTCGAAAACTCTCTCTGCAGCCGAATTCATACGATACGTACATATTTATTTTCAACTAGAGCCTGAATTCTCGATTGTGAGCTGAAAAAGCGATGCGTATTTCAAATATTCAACTCAAAGAAACTTATTCCCATTTCTGATTACCGCAAAGCGAATTTTTCCTGAAACCCACGTTCGAACTTGTTTAGCGGGCTTCGAGAATTGGATTCTATAACCGCATACAATTTATCCTTCTAGTGCATTACTGGAGCGCATTTGTGTCACGTATTATTTTAAAAGAAAGTATCCTATCTGATTTTTAATGACAGTGTGATATTACTAAAGAAAAATTAGAAAGAACGATTCAAGTTTTTTATTCATCTATGTATTCCGTTGTGGAAAATATGCAACGTTTTAAATGTGCTTAATATTTATAACAATTAGTTGCTATTATAAATATACAATGGTAACAGTATATCTATACTATCTATACTAATATTATAAAGAGGAAAGGTTTATAATTATGTATGTATGTATGTATGTATGGTTTTCACGCATAAACTACTTTACCGATTTCAAAAATTCTTTCACCATTAGAAAGCTGCATCTTCACTGAGCAACATAGGCTATATTGCATTTTCAAAAAATTAGAGATACTTACTAAAAATGCAATAATGTAACCCAAGGTGTAAAAAATTCCTTAATAAAAATTCTGTCACCGCGTGCGCTGCGGAATCTATTCCTTGAAGTACTAGGATGGTTCTTATGAAAAAAAACGTAAACATGTAGGTACCACGGGCGAACCCGGGGCGGACCGCTAGTATTATAATATACTTGCTTTACTATAATATACTACAAGCTATGATATTTATTGTACATAAGGCGTAATTAGTTTAAACTTTAAAATACTAGGCCTTAAATTCAAATTTATAACAAACTTTAATCCTACAATATTACAAGCTGAGAGTCGCGTCTTTGTACGTATAAACTTTTCCTCTCTCAAACACAAAACTTCGACACAGAGTCATCTCTCATGTCCCCACTTAAATTAAAACTCTTCGAAAATCATTTCTTAAAAGACTTTAACGTATAAACCACATTTTATATGAGCTGTTCAAAAATCAGAAATCTTTTTGTGTCCTGAATGTGCGTTGATTAATCAAGACATATATATAATTATATTGTGTTTAACCAAGCAGAAAAAATTGTTGAATTGTTGTATTCATGTGCTGTTAACGTTAAGTTTGTATTGATTTATGTATTAGAAGAAATTATTTGTCTCATATTTTACTTATGATTTTTTTATCAATTTTTCGAACGTAGCTGATTTTAATTGTAGATACCACAGAGTGCTACAGAGTGCATGCATCAAAAAGCGTCAAACTACACAAATTATTTAGACTGCAATGTTCATTACTTCATTCATCAATCAATTAAACAGTGTATAATTTTTTTTATTTGTATAATAAATATATAACCGGTTCTTTGAACGCGCAGTACAATTGTCGAGTTAAAAGTCAATATTTTATTAAACATAGATGCAGCTTTGTTAAAGTGCAATCCATATTTGCTTTCAATATTTGTTGAAATGGAACGATGTAGTTAATTTTTACGCTTTGCAAAATTTAATTAAGAAATAATTTTTATTTGTATATTGAGGATTTGAAATTTGAATGGAAATATAAAAAATCGAGAATTGTATTGAAAAAGAATTTCATCAAGTTTTGATATTTCTGGCCTCTTTGGTGTACAGTTGTTGTCGATTGATCCTAGATATTGTATTATAAAAATCAAATGAATCTGATCATCATCACCATCATACTCATCACCGCTCATTCTCTAATCACTACACTCTCATTTGAAAGGTTAGACCAAACCTCTAACCCACCACGCTGACCTAGCACAGATGTCACACGTAGAAAAATTATGCAAAACTTCTAAAAGCTCTAAATAAGCACTTCATTATATCCTCTCAGATCAAACGCTACACTACTTCATGAAGCGTCATAAATTCTAAAAAAACATCAGTCCTTGCAAAAAATCCTCGAGTATTTTTAACCCACCAACAAAGTGTGCGACTGGCTGTTAAAGCAACCGACGCGGACAGTATCCAATTTATTTTTTCTTATTTGTTATTACGCTTAGAGCACTAAAGGGAACTTAAATGAACATCACCTTGTTAAGTGTACGCAGTCGAGTGGAAAATGAAATTAGTATCGTATTAGGAGTTTTTTCCGGCTACACTATGAACCGTGATGCCGTATTGCCGTTTCGTAGGAAGTTATCCGATATTTTCGCATCCTATTTCTATTTATATCGCCCTAAATGGCCGCTTCGTCTGCATTAATATAATAAAAATAGATAGCACTCCGGTTTTCGCATCGGATGTGCTTTTGTAGGTGTGGTCAGATAATTTGTTAAAGTTATTTTGACTCTATCTAGTGCAATATTGCATTCATTTTATAATATTTTAAAGAATTTTTGTTGCAAATTTATTAAGGGTCAGAATAATAAGCAGCCAGCATAATACCACCATATTTATGATCATTATTATCGAACTAATAACTAGCTTTTCTGATGCGGCTTCGCCCATGTGTTCAAAGGAAATTCCCACAGTAATGAGATATTTCACTACTCTTAACAGTTGCCTATGTCTCTGTTTTACCTCCTACCTAAAATAATAAAAATTCATAGCATACTCGGTTCAATCTAATAAACTGAGCAAAAGATTTACTATGATACACGAGTAGGTATGCATTTAAACACAAGCGCACTCCCTGTTTCATCACTCTTACGTCACCACAAATCAGACGCAGGACCAACATCTGAGAGTAGATTTTCATTGAAATACGATAAACAACTACTCACAATCACCTATTAAAAGGTCAATGAAAATATCTAAGCGGCGTTGTACCAAATCATAAATTTAAATTTACACCTTATTTCGTAGCATTATTATGTTCAAAGTCCATCTTATCGCTCTTATTTCGTAGCAGTATTATGTTCAAAGTCCATCTTAAAACTCTGCCAGGAATGAAGGCAGAGTTTTGCTTCAGACAATTTTTGTACGTGATTGTGAGTCTAGTTGTTTATTGTACGTCGGTTTTAACAAAAGCTTGATAGACATGAATAATTTCAATAACCCTTTGACCCAGTAAAGAAACCTATAACGAGTCAGAATTAAATTACATAGTAATACAATAATGTATACGACGTAAAATAAATCGATTTGCCACTAAACTGGTCCATACAATTAAGCATACAACAACAAAGTTCGCACACAATGTATTTCATATCAAACTTCCACTGCTACACACTAAAATAGTCTAATTAGAAAAGCGGTATGAATAAAACAATTATATCTTCTTTGTTTAATTAATGTGTATCGTGTGTTTGGTTTCTGAACGGATTATACTGTATGTATAATGTAACGTTGTGGTCTTCTTTAATCATAATAATCAAGCTTTGTAAACTTATTCAATAATATTGTGTTATTGAAATATTGAATCATATTTCTTTATTAAATACAATAAGAGACTTTATTTATTAGCATCTACACTTTCATTTGGAATGCATTGTTTGTTTGAGTATTTAAAGTAGAACAAACTTGTTCATTTCTTTGATTAAAAAAATACTGTGGTAAATTAAGTGGTGTGCGTGCAAGTAAAATAAAGAGCACCAAAATCATTATTTTTACACTAATTTACACTTATTTTGGTGTTCATTTTCTGTAACTAAATACACTCTCCTCGTTAAAATTGTAAAAAACAATAATTATAATTAAAAGAATATCGCAAAGCATAAATTATCAATATTTATAAAATACAAAGGTAATAAAATCTTAAATCACGATTGAACTCAGTGTTAAATGGCGATACTTGAATGGATATCAAATACATTACCATAAGCCGAGCTCAAAAGCGCTCATAAAACACCCCATACCATGGACTAATAGAGTATATTTGTCTATGCCCATACTAATAAATCATGATAGATTTTTACTGTCGCGCTTAAAAATTTAATTCTCATGAATAAAACATTTCATTTTAGCCGGGTAATGTAATTTTCTTGCATCGTAAGGATTAGATGCAGATACAATCAGAGTTTAACACATTTTATTTTGATGGATTTACTGTTTTTACGATTAAACAATTTGTGAAATATTTGACACATAAATTTTAAATTCGTGAAAAAGTGTTTTTCTTTTTACATTATTTTATGCCAGTGTTTAAATATATTGTTTTATTATTTCTCTAAAAGATATCTACAACAAATTTTTTATACCTACTCCTTGTATGAAGCTGGTAGGTATAGTAATATTTGAAATATATTACTATACCTATCAGCTGAATACCACTGAATACCTATGTACAATGCACATACTTATGTCAATATCAATTGATATTAAACTTGATCCCACGGGATTTGATAAGCAAAGCTAACGTAAGCCAATATTGTATGTTCAAGCCTATAATTTCAAGGTACCTGCGTTGATATTTCGTGCTTAGGGTCCTGAACTGAGTTCTGACCTAAAATCTTCATTAAATATGCAAAGCCCTTTATCATGGATGTAGTAATTTTGGATAAGCTTTCGTGTACTAGTACTGCCTACTTCTACTTCTAACTAGATTAATTTTAATAATGGTACATATTTTAAACACTTTTACTTTTAAATGTGAAATGAGATTATTTATTTATATTAATTATCGAACTTCTTACTACTTCTTACATTTACACTAAATTACGAGTAAGTAGGTTAGTAGGTTGTTACTTAGAAACATACATGCACAAAAGAAAATAAAGTGCTGTAATTGTTGCCGTTGCTGTTGCCAGTTACAGCTGTAAGAATAATAATTCAATAATATTGAAAATCATCAAGTACCATATCAAAAATTCGTAGATTACTGAAATCTAACGCCAGTTTACCGTTTGACCCGAGTCCCATTGTTAAGCTGTGGACAAACACTCGCTTTCAAAATTCATCACCATTCTCAATTGTGCCATTTGAGAAAGGTGATGAATAATGATTATAATATTAAGTGGATGACTTTATTATCAATTTCTCAATGCCCATGGTATATATCTATTGTAATTTCCGCGTTCTAAGTACCTATACGCTCTCAAAGGAATAATTTAG
>CAJQZM010012261.1:0-44303 GCA_907164665.1 Colias nastes | reverse complement strand
GACTCGATTAGTAAAGTATTTCGGTCGCTATCGTGTTAACAAGAAAAAGGATCCGCACATACAGACACACGGACGTCCAAGACAGAACTTTTTTAAACTGTTTTTTAACTAGTTTAAATAACAAAAATGACATCAAAAATATCATGAACGTTAAAAATAGTGTTTTTTCTTAATATGTGTGTGTATGTATTATCTTACAAGTGCAATGTATGATACATAAAGACATTTTAAGTTTGAAAAATCAGATGTTTTGCGCGAAGTGACAGTAGTACCCACCTCAACGCTTCGCTTATGAGGCGTGCAATATATTAGATTTCAATATTACACTTAATATAACAATAAATATTAAAAAGAGATCATCATATAGAGTTTTTTGAGTAGGTAAATTAAAGGCTAAATAGAGATAATTCTAGAGTTTTTTTTCATTGTAGAGATAATTTTCAAAACTCTACCAGTTTGTATGCATGCGTACATATGCAGCCGCGTTTTATGAATGCTGTGTGTTTTACTAATATATCAATCAATACATAACATATTATTAAATACAGATCATTCAGAGCTATTTTAGCTTTTCTAGAGATTATTTTCAAAACTGGACGCAGCAGCTTTTTATTATTAATGTACTGTGTTTTACCAATAATTTTAGGCATGCATGATACACGCGAATCCTGATATAATAAATGAATAGCACCGCCACTGGTAATTGTCATTGATATCACTAACGACTACCCTATGGCTGATGTGAAATTATTTTGTGCATGTGCATTTTGTACCTCCTACATTTGATAATAATACGGCAACAGGAAATCCATTTATGAGAAGGGTTTGCATATTATTTTTAGTCATTTAGTGTTATTAAACTATAGTGTTAGGTAAAGCAATGAGTACTTCTTTAACTTTTAAATTTAACTTTCGTTCATTTAAGTTTAAGACATACCCAGGCCATGTCTTAAACTTTTCCTCATAAACTTATTCACCCACATAGGCGGTCTAAAGTTATTGAATCTCTGCACAAAAGCTTTGTAGATCTTTTGAATCGACATACTGAATGTTCCAAATGCGTACCAAAAAATAACTGCATATTCCTTTAATCTTTGTATATTTCACTTACATACTAATTACTAAACTTGGACAAAATACTGTTAGTCTAGTTAAGCTTTATACGACCCAGTAGATACAGTATTTTGCATTGCGTAATATTAAAACCTGAATATAAAACAAACACTATATTTAGAACGTAAACAATGACCGATCCGAGGGGATACATCGAATCAATACAAACAATATAAACTGATTAATAGCGACGCACTTCCTAATCCATTGTAATCTCCGCACACGTGTTCGAGGGCTGGCTAATACAGTGGAACACAAAAACGTGTCATATTACAATGATTTATTAAGCCGAGTGAAACTTTTGATGTCAAAATTGTATTGATTTGAGTAAAAATTAAATGTTTGTAAATTTGTATATTTGGCTGTGAACGGTTAATTATGGTGATTTAGATTAAACTGCACGTAGATAAAACAATTTGAACATATAGATCTTGTTTCAAGTAAAATTAAAAGCAACTGAAGAAGTTGGTTATCAGTATTTCACAATAAAACAAACATTAAGTAACTTTTAATAAAAAACTACATTTCAATTGCAAAAGGAAGTATTCTATCACAAATCAAACAAGCGAACTCGCTAACACAACAAATCCCCAATTACAGTACAAAGCCGTTCGCTAAACTATTTCGATTCACGAAATTTCCAAGTCTAGATAGAATGGCGGACGAAATGTTTTATACCCCTAGATGGGTCCGTACGGGCTCGAACAATACAGCATTGAAAGTATCACAAAGGGCACATGGTGCTTTCAATAATGGCCAACAGGATCCAACCTGAGCTCAAGAATTCGAGGGGGACTCTTTTTACGCTATTTGTCGATTTGTCGTCTTCAATTTGGCTGGGAACGATCGCAATTATATGACCTCGCTGTGAATTGCACTCGATCGCTATCCGTGACGACAGCTGACGTTTTTCTTTATTAAATTCAAATATGTATGTATATACTAATATGTACCTACATACTATAAAGCTGAAGAGTTTGTTTGTTTAAGGGTGCTAATCTCAGGAACTACTGGTCCGATTTGAAAAATTAATTCAGTTTTAGATAGCCCATTTATCGAGGAAGGCTATAATAGGCCATATATATCATCACGCTAAGACCAACAGGAGCGGAGCACTGCAAATAAAATCGCGGGGCACAGCTAGTGAATAATATGACGCCGTGTCTACTCGAATGTACTTTGTTGGTACTTCGTTAGGGAAATGTAAACTTGATCTATTTATTACATGTTTAGAAAGTTAGTACAAAGAGAGAAACCATCGATAGTACAGGCTTTGTAATGAGTAAAGATTATAAATTATAATTTCCAATACCGACCGTCTGGCAACTATTTGTATGAGAAACAAAAGATGAATTGTTTGTAGATATTCATAATGTTATCTCACAATTAATCGCCTTTCTCAAAAATCGCAATACGCTATCACCGAAATAAGATAGATTAGAAGCCCTAAAGGTTCATTATTTATCCAAGCGTATCGTAAAATTTGTAATCAATTACAGAGAATAAAAGAAAGCTGTAGATACTTCCAAACTAATACATATTACATATATCAAAACCTTTTTGTCATAAGTACATTCTGTAAATAATCTGGCTTCCAGAATAATACGGTATAATATAATTGTATAGGTATGTAATGTACTAAGATTTAGTCCCATTGTTTTTGTGATGAATGAAACAGGATTTCTGACGTCATTGAATTGAGGTGTTCGCGACGAGCCGTGTAATCTTAGAAAGACAATGCTTTTCTTATGCAACAAAAGAATATCATTTTCAACTGCAATAACAATTTGTACGTTGTCATACGGGTCAACATTTCTTGGATATATATTTTTTTCTGTATTTCAGAAAGTGCGTAGTTTTTTGTTCTTCATTCCTTAAAATTTTTAACTATACAGGGTCAACAAATAAATGTTCAATATTGTTTAAAATTGTATACAAAATAACTGCTCTAAGGCTGCTATACTATATAAAATATCTTATTTCTATAGGTCGGTAGGCTTCTTTAAAGCGTCACATAACCAGAATTCCAGTCAAATATTTCAATATTTTTTGCAACAACTATAAAGAATTTCCAAAATAGAGAAACGTGCATAAGCGGAGACTGATGAGCATCGTGAGGAGGTTAATATCTAAAATCTAGCTTACTCTAATTAGAATACAGTGTAAAATAAGATGCTATACGGTGTAAGGAATGAGGACCAAAATACATACTTAATTATAATGATGCGATAATGCGAAGAAAATGCATGATTTAAGCAGATACGTAAAACCATGCGCACGCTTCTCTTATTCCCTGTAGATAGCACTTTTCATGCCCATTATAATATATCATTATACTAACTTTCACAGGCGTATGTGTCAATTAGTTGAAAATTATACATAACTTCGGACAATACCGCACTTAACTGTTGTAATTTTCGAATTTGCAACCTTACTCGCGCAAGTCAAGGTTGAAATTCGTGTGTTTGTCACACGTGCCATTTTACAATACGATAAATATCTTCGGAAACAATGCGTACTTAAAGACGGGAATTTTGTTAAAAGTGGACGGTTAATGGCCGTCCGTTTTACTAATATACGAGAAATATTAGACTGTTCCTCCAACAATTTGTTGTAACAATTCTTTTGTTCTAATATTTATGATATTCTTAACGGGTTTTACTTCTTCTAGGGCATATTGTACAAGTTCTAGGGCATACAATTAGTTAACTATTTCTGAAATTATTATGCTTACAAACAAAAGTCGATAAGTCTCTTCATTTTTCACCTTTATAATTATCAGCTTGATATCGCTAAGAAAAGGATGTTTTCGACATATTACAGACTATCGTTATATCCTATGCAAATGCATAAAAGGTATATTTTATAGCCTTTCTTCAATAAGCTTCATAAACTCCACTTTTGCGCTTTCATATAAACAAATATGGGTTTATTTCACTGATATCCAACGAGCTCTCACTAAGTACACTTTAACAAGCCTATGATGTTTGATTACCTGCATTTTACGGTAAATTATGTGTCATTGACATTTTGCAGTTGCTTCTGATATTACTGCTTTGATCACTTATTTATGATGTTTAATGTGAGAAGTCTGAATTTGAACCGTAATATTATGTATACCCTTTTGGGGTATGGGGAAGATCATTATGAATAGAGCCACGATCGTTTTACGCGTTAGAAAATGCAATTATTTACTGAGATAAATACATTTCTTGTAAATAGTAATTTATGAAACAAGACAATTTTTATATAAACCTCCTAGTCTTTGAAATTTCATACTAAATTAGATCTAACGATAGATTCTTACCCTTAAAAACTCACAGATCATTGGCACAAAAAAAACCCTGAAGAAACAGGAAATCAATACGAATAAACATTATCAGCTACAGAAAAGCGAAAAACATGAAAAATACGTCCCATCACGTTCCCAACGAATCCCATAAAAGCACAGATACCTACATAATATATAGGTATATATACTATATATACGTCAGAACATAATCATCCCAGCTTAATACTGAATTAGTGGTCTTACAGAGATCTTCTGAAGGCTCCATTGTTCACCTTAATTGTTATTGTGCAGAATTAATTTGGATCGGGCTTAGCGTCTCGCTATCTTTTGTCAGATTGTGGGTATAATCTGTTCATTATAATGATGCTTTGTAACTATTGGATTATATTTAGTAGGACTTTAATAAATATTTGTTAATAACCTGTTATGATCACTTTTGATGCTGTCAATATTTTTCTGCCACCGTAAATATAGATTTGAGTCAGTTTGTGATTGATTTGGAAGAGAAAGGTAATGTAATACAAAACTTTGAAATTGGATATGAGGAAAGCGACAAAATATTAATAGTAATTATTGTATTTTCAACGGTGACAGAGAACTCACATGGAACTCACCTTTCAATTTTAACAAGACTCTCACCTACATTGCCCTGATGCATCGCTTTGAATCTATATTCAGACAAATAAACTTTGTAATGTATCAACATTCCTACATCAGTTACAACGACGATATTTTGATTGCTATACTTAATATACAGAAAGATCCAGCTACAACAGTACTCTCTGTTATTAGTGCAAACTAAAAATCGGGACTAATTTCTAACATTAGGACACACAAACGTGCCTGGTTCTAAGATTCCTTCTATGTGTCTGATACCTCATATTCTTGTGATGCGTGCAACCGCTAGATAACCCGTGTCTACGTGAGGTGGCCGAAATGACCCGGCTTGTGCAAAAATTGATAAGCATTATAACTGTGCCTGTTATTAAGCGATAATCATATCTAACTACCGCAGCCATTTTTGCTGATGTTTTGATGTAATGTGCACTGCAGGTCCATCTTAATCGCTGTTCGTGTTTTTCTGTATTCAAAGATTTCATTAAGATGTTAGGCAATGTTATTATTATAACGTTTTAGTATTTGGTTATTTTATTAAATACTTCTTTGATATAGGTATTAGGTACTTAGCATTCGTGTGTGTAAAATTTTAAAGAAATGCGATTCACCGCTTTTCCATGATTAATTACCAATCACTTATATTAATCTAGATGAGTTGGTCAAACCAAAATGAACGAGACCTCACAATCTATTCTGACAAATTGAAAATAAAACTGAATAACGTCAGGCTTAATAAATCTAAATAACAAAAGCAATTTAGCTAAGAGACAGGATCGGTTGTCATCCCATCGTCGGCGAATGTTGAATAAATGCTGACAGACCGCATCGACCCTCGGACATTGGACGTGTTATGTCAGCTACACGGATTGAATTAGAGAAAGCTGGAGTAATTCAATGAATTTCATTAGATCATTCTGTACACTACTGGAGTATAATTTTGAGATCACATGTTCAGCCTTTAATGTTCATGGAGATGACATTCGATGATCAATAATTAATATTCATTTTATACAATACTTATACTCTAGGTTTGTATTGAATTTTGTCAACCGTAATTTTAAAAGCTAAAATAAAGGAATTGTAACGAATGACTTTTTATTTGTTAATACTATTTGAAAAGAAACACAAGTGCATCATACAGCAATTACGTGTAGTACCTAACTAGAAACATAGGAACAATTTTCAAATATGTTACGCGTAGCATGAGAACATGAAAACATAAAGGACGCTTTAGGCTGCATCACGGGAACTAGACCCGGTAACTTTTATACGAGTCCCGCTTTGTGCTGGAAGGCTGAGAGCATTGTAACGGAAAATTAAAAAGGCAATTTTCTAAATGAGACCAGCGCAGTACAGGGTTAAACTTCGCACGTCACACGGGAGACGAGCTTTGTATTGCACCCTCAGTTTATGTTCGATCTACTAATTGTGTGAGGGAACTGCAATAAAGTTCATACAACGTTGTAAGTAATAAAATAGATACAACTAAATACGTGCCTAGAACACTACGATAAAATAATATGTAAGTTTCGAGAACAAATTTAATATAGGAAGGTGTTACACGCTATTTATGGCATATAATAGAGCTGTAATTCGAATCGGGCAAATTATGTAATACGAAGGAAAATATGATACCTTCACGACGATACACCTACACATGATTTAAGATAATCAAGGCTAAGGTCTCTTGGCGTTGATAGGATACGGTTGCAAGTTTACAGTTTTATTGTAGCTTGTAGGTGGACACGGCCTTGATATAAACAGATGGCGTTTTCTTTAGGAACTTGCATAGGTACATAATTATGAAATAAAACGAGTTAACGTCATTAATGAATCTGGATAACTTCTAATTTAAAACAAATTATGGAGAAATTAATGAAGCTTTACCACCATTAATTTATCATTATAGCGGATGGAATTATAACTTTGTAATAAATCAAAAACTTGCATCAGAAAAACTAATTAATCAACATTTAAGATACCAACAATTGCATAATTTGAATGAAAGAAAACGCTTAATTCACTTAAGCTGCTCGGTTAATCACAGAATTTAAGCAACCTCTTGTGGTCATTTGTACCCGTCGCACTAATAATAATTAACTCGGACGAGACCGCCGCGTTAAATGGTTAACAGCCGTTTAAATTAGACAATAATGAGACGAGTTACCGGATTTCTAAAGGTTAAGTGTTATGTTTACGCATTTGTTACTTTTTTAGAGGCTGTTAATTAGCGCACTATCATCGTGCTCTAGCAAAGAGTGATGCTACGTATTAGATAAGCTAAAGTGATAAGTCTCGAAGACTCACATAGTAGGAGATTTTTCCAGCTTCCGCCGAGTGCGCGGAGGCAGCGATGCAGCCGGGGAGTAGGATTAGCTGGTGGAGCTCGAGGCAACGGCACTCTCACATCTCCTTCTGAAGAACTTCTGCCTAAAAGTGACGATCCACGATCTCTAGATAAAGATCTGCGCCTTCCAAATGGAGCGCCTCTCACAGTTGCGAAACTTTCTTCTCCGTTCACCTTGAATGTATCCATTGGAATACCTTCGGGTTCTTCTCTTCTGCTCCTTACTGAAAATGTTCTTCTAAACCCAATCGCAAGTCCTTCCATTGTTTTTCTTTTCGGTCTTTGTATTTCTTCAGAACTAATAACAGTTATGTCGTCAAGATCTTGCGTGTTATATGTTCTGTGGGCTCTGTTCGATTCCAACCCAGAGAGGTCTTCAATGCCTCCATGACGGTACCTTAGCGGTTTTCCTCTATCAATTATGCCGAGTTCATCGTAACTTCTATACGTAGATGTCCGCCGCGGCGCTGGAGGCCGACCAGCTCTGTCAATCGTCATTGTTAATGTCTTTCCAATTTAGCATCAACCTGATGAACAAATTATTATATTAGGACAATTCTTCTTGCCTTGTTTGTATATCCTTTGATGGTATTGGCTTGCATCGTTTAATTGCAAGTGTGTTTAAATATAAAGCTGTTAAAAGAATCTTTATTAGGAAAATGTGTTTGTGGCTATAATACGTCTTTTACGGGAGTGCTTAAGAATTTGTTCCAATTACGGTCTCCCTATAAGGCAATCGGTGATTATCCTTGACGGCACAGTAGTTATTATTGTAACTTATTGTTATATTTGCGTGCAGTACGATCGTTTAACATAACCGTATCGTGACTTGTCAAAGTTTTGAATTTGCTGATATAATTGTTTGTCGAAGATTGACTAAAGGATTTTAATAACAAGGCAACAAAGCAGGGTGTGCTACGAGTGTTTTGTCGGTTTGCTTTTGCTTGCGGTTGATTATACAAACAACAAATGATGCTAGGTACCGAGTGAGTATTTGTATAAAACGAACGAGTAGGTAATGTTTGGATGTTTGGCTTTTAGTTATCCATCGGAAATCGTCCAAAGCGGTTGGCAAACGAAAACAAGGTCAAGAGTCATTTCGTCGCTGTTATTAATGTTAAACAGAATTCTCTACTAAGTACTAGTTTGTATAACGGCTAAGATTTACGGTGAACATTTACTTCTTGAAGTATTATGAAAACATACCTTCCATTGGATAGCTGATAGATTATTATTACTATTGGGAGCCGAGTTTCACAAAATACATTTTCCTCGTTTACCATTTCACGTCCGTTTCATTTAATAATATAACATACATCCATTTTAACCACTCCTCCCAACAATGTGTTCTACTAGATAAAACATTGTATTACCCAAACCCTAAAAGTGTTCTCAAATAAAGTAGCTATTAAGTTGGTTCACCCGTGAACCCCGAAATACATTTCGTACGTTTGGGAGTAATGCTTAATTCACATCTGTCTGTCTGTTGGTAATTACAACGGGGTGCTTAAGCACATCCCTGTAATGGATATCGCAATCTACATCTTAATTGTGGTGCAGTTTTTGTGCACATTTCTCCATTTCTAATGTAATAACGTAGCATATAGGGTTCATATTATATCTATTGAACTTACAGACCTAGACGTGTAGACTTTTACTTTTAGTAGGAATTTAGGAAGAATAAAATTGTGTATCGACAAGAATATTTCTACGCTACATTTTAATCACCTTTTCAAAACCCATTCAATTTGCATTTCATATCCAATAATTACTACTTACTTTCATTTAGGTACAATTCTGGGTAATAAAAATATAACGCTTACCGATAACAATTGAAAGAAACTACAGATAACAATTGAAAGAAACTACACGGAACAGTATTCACTGATAAGTAGCCGATAACGATGGAATAACAATCGTATCACTTTGCGGACCCCACGTACGTACTTTGTCGATAAAAAGTGCCAAATGCCACCTTCAATTTAGTGAAAAGGGAACGTGCAAAGTGCAAGAAACACTACATGTTATATCCACTTACGATACGAGAAATGTGAAAACGCGATTTATTTATTGATGACCTTTAACATGTTTGTGAATAAATTTTGTTATTATTTCCCTCAGCTGATGCTAAGTTATACAATACAATATATTTGTTATTTTTTAAATTCCTTGATATATTTGACGTTTTTGAGATAAAGCATGGTTTAAATGTTTTTTAATATTTTTTAGATTTAACAGAAAAGAAACGAAAATTGATAGTTTTTATTTAAGAGTTGACACTCCATTAAGAATAAAATAAACAGCCAGATCTGAGATACGGAATTCCAATACATTCTGACATTTTTGATTCAACCCAGCTTACTTATAAGGCACTAATGAATCAATTAAAGCCGAGTCACAGATAAAAAACACATCAAAGTAAAATATATGACTTGCCACCAACACACAAAGTTGTTACATTTCTTGAAATATTACCCTCATATCCATAAAATCATTAATCTAAATTTGTAGCATTTCCAAACCTTTGTCAGATAACTGCGACAACACTATTTAGTGACGTTATGATTTATCCATTTGCACTTAACGATAATTTATGGGTCCACTATAATAGAATTCGTGACGATAAATTTCACGGAAACCAAAACAAAATAACTGCAATACCGAACCTGGTCAAAATCTATTAGCCTTTACGTAGCATAAACTAAAATATAAACATTACATAACCCCGCTAATTTGAATATTTTTTGCATATTTAACACTAGTGTGTTAACTTGATTTGAATTTAAAATTTTGTCCATTCGTGACAAATCAATTAGCACAATCCGTTTTTCCGTCGATTCGGATTTTGTTTTCATTTAAAATTGAATTGTTAGAATTGCAATTATGTACCAAACGTTACAATAATACCCATCTAGATATAAAAAGTTGAAATGATGAACACAAAAGACAAAACGAAAAACATAAAATTAGTATCGCAGCAAAATTCTTTACAGAGATAAATGCTTAATTTATTCACTCATAATTTCAATAACTGAGTAAAATCACTTAGCCGCACGATCGTCATGAACATTTTAATTATAAAAAGATTACGGGCCATATGTTATACGTTGTTCGAGTAATGTTTCCGAGCGACCCTAATCACCTGCCGCTGTGGGCTAATTTTCTATAAAAGCCTTCTCAACTTACAGCAAGCTACCTCGTAATAGGGTTAAAGATTTTATATCTTGTTAGTGTTACCTTTAGTCTTCAAGAATATTAAATTGTGCGTCAGCGGTAAAAGTGTATTAAAAACAATTCCTGTATGGTTATGATCAAAAATAATTTGGAAGTTAACAGTTAGTTATAGGTTTATGTGTATTTTTCCGCATACTTCCTTCAATTTTTATTATAATTTGGCATAATATATGGCACAGAAGCTAGTACATAATATTGTTGTTAGTTAAGATTTTCGCTTAATAAAGACGAAATATTTAATAACCATTAAATTACACAGCATTATGTATTGACAACACGAAATTAAAGAAAACAATTACCCTTAAATTGCATGTCACTCATCCGAATGGATACGTCATTTACAAATATTAAATGCAATTATATTCGCGTGTATAATACGACGATTTCTTATTTATATTTAACAATTTTCGACGTAAATGGCAAGAAACTTACAAATGAAGAGACATTTCATAACTTCAGATGATTTGCTGACATAACCCATGCCTTGGTATTTCTATCATTGTGAATAATATTGCAACAATAATGCATAGAAACTAACCAGGAAATCGTAATAGTTGTGTCGTTATTTTGCCCTTAGGTAATATTATAAACAATTGACGACATATAGTTTACTATAGAAGTTACTGTAAAATAAAATTTTAAATGATGGAAATATTTTAAACACGATAACGTAATCTTCAAATAACGTAGGTAGTAATTTCGCAACATTCTTATCTGTTTTGTTCAAGAATATATGTAAAAATAATTCCAAACGTATGAAGCAAATTATGACACCGCTATATTGAAATAGTGTATTCATTTAGAATCGTAATAAGTGCAATCAAAGTGCTCTTTTGTAAAACAAAAAACGCATTCCACTAAACAAACGAATCGTGCCATAAATCAAAGGTATTTCATAACACTTAATGCATCAATAATGGCCGAAGGTTTGTACACAAAATCCGAAAATTTTAAAGAACACTCATGCAGTTAAAATTGGTACGAGAGTGGCACTCGAGGCTAGACTAAACAATTCAAAATTGAAGGACTTGTTTGATCAACAGTTAAAGAAACAGGAAGCTATTTTACCAATCATATTCATAGTGCATTGGTTTGGAAATCTTTATGAATGTTTACATCGAATACAGAATGCGTTAGCTCTAGTGTAAACATGAGGGCTGTCAGGTATATGCATAGTTTATTGAAACTATTTTTAAACACAGCTATAACAATAAAAATGCATGTTTGTAAAAAACGTATACGTCAGTAGGGATCATTGCCATTAGAAAAAAGTGAAAATCTATTTATCTATCTAAAAAATTAAACCTAAATTTTACAATAATAGAAACATAAACCTATACCGATAGAAAATAAAAAAAATATTTTGACCTACCAAATTACAACGCAGAATTTTTTAAGTAAAATATAAAACTAATAAAAAAAAAGCTATTGGCAACCCTTGTAAACGCATGTCAAATGAAAGAACAAACAATACGCGTCACCGCGCCACAAACAAGTTAAGCAAATAACAGTTAAACTGAATCCAATGAACAAACTATTTTCACACGCCGACAGAAACAGCAATCAAACCAAACAATCATCGTAATGCTGTTTAAACTTGAAGCTAAATAAAACAATAACAGAAATATACTTTATGTTATTACAAAGTAAAACAGAGTTTGTTTTAGTTGAGTGTACGGTGTAGTCAATTGTATTAATCTAATGTATAAAGATAATAAATAACTAAACGTATTTTGGTAAATTTGTAAAACATCAAAATTAGAACATCAAGGAATGGTGAATTGGGTAACGTCAAAAATATGCAATAGCTATACGAAGTGTTGTCCCGCTTAGGGTGTTTTTCCACCAATACCGAGGCGAATATGCGAGGATGTGTTATACTCTTACAAATTGTGACGCTTTTTTAGTTTAAAGAAAAGATTTAAATGATTAAGACGAATTGCGAAGTTGTCCGGTGGTAATGGTTGCAATGAAGAAATATGTTATGCATTGAACTCGACGCAGCCAAATAAGGTACCGTTCTCGTAATATCATCGAAACAACCATCACTTTACCATATTATTTTGCATCATTACATGTAATCTGAACATGTGTTTAAAACATGATATAATATTCTCATTAATTTTAAATTAAACAATTGTAGAATACCTCGAGTTAAGAATTACTACAGCGACTGACCTGATACTGCATTCCTAAAGATTTAAGCAATGTGATATGGAATATTCAAGTGATGGTGATTGAAAGATAAGGACTACTCAAATAGGATCCTATAGAGTTTAGCAATCCAATAATCATGATGTGTCATTACGTTGAAAGGCCTGTCCATTCGCTTGTTTAGTCATAAAAGGATTTTTAGGTAAATAGTTACTTTTTAAAGAAACGAAGTGGGTTTGGTTGCTAAATAAGTGTGTCAGTACATCCGTCATTGCAGACGCATTTCTCAACAATACTACTAAATGTGCTCAATAACAAAATGGACATAATTGTAGACAGACTAAAAGGTAAAAAAAAGAGTAACAAAAAGTCACAGTTCATGCACTCGGCTAATTACCGTGCCTCGGTGGAGAATCTAAAAGCCAATTAAAAGTTTGCTTACAAATGAAATAACACAAAACACTTACGACTGTACTACGGCAGTTTAAAACGTTCAAATTCAGTTTTCATTAAGATAAATAAAAATAAAGTTTATATTTCAATATATTCTAGATACTAAGATGAATAGAAGATATTGCTGGATAATCAGGTCAAATACCCCTATCTGAAGATAAAGATGAGCTCTCAAAAATACTTAGATAAGGAATGTGCTAGTTGTAAAATAAAATATAAAATATTATTACAAACTTATGTGTGTACTGAAAATATTATTGTTAGAGTAAACCTACTTTCCATGCTTTTAAAGTAGGTACTTGATTATTAAAGTAATTTTAATTTACAATCTGTGGGAGTTGTAACAAATTTCTACCTAGTTTGCTGTTGTAAATAAATTATTCAGCCTGCCTATACTTAATACATACGATGAAAAAGACAAATTATCGACTAGAAAGAGGCGTATAGCGTCGTAGCTCAAGAAAATATTAATAAACCGAAGTAAGCTGATAATGTCACCATTAAACAACATGTTCTTGCGAGGGTACACGATAACTTTTTGTTCAAGCAATTAAATGTATTACAAAAAGCTGATATCGGCAAACACTAATGAGACAACCGCTATCGACGGCCATATATCAACTGAGAAATCTGCAGCCGATAGCGTAAATTAACAGCAGCACAATGTTGACGACCAAACAATGCCTGACCCCAGTGAAAGCGGCTATGAAAAGATTTATTAATTTCATATCCCCGAGGCTCGTAAAATACCAACCATAATAACAGATCATTCTAATGCCTCTAATTGTTTAACTGCTATATGATAAACTGACGCCAGAATTGCGGGCTATGAATCTTGACATTGATTCTGCCGAGTTAAAACCGAGAGCCGTAAATTCAGACACGTCGTGATCACCATTACTCTGACACCTTAACGAGAGGGTTTTAAATGAAATTTCATGTAAATAAAGACAGAGAGAGCGATGAAAGGGAAAAGATTTGTGTGGGTCGATGTCACGTCACGAGCCGAAGGATGGAAACTAGGGTCATTCATCACCAGTGAAAGCGTGGACTTCTGATAGCTTTGGAGTAGTTTAGCCTGCGGTTGTAGACATAATTGTAAATATACGCTCATTAACAAACTGAATGTGAAAATTCAAACCATTCTGTTACAATTACCAGTGACCTGGCCTGTGTTAATTATTGACATTGACACAGAAATGTAAAAATGTTTACTCAATACAATATTCATAGGCAGTCTTTTACAAAATCTCATCATATTCTTTGGCATAGCCACTAAGTGAAGGCCGCGAAAGGACTTAATATGCACTTTCAAGTACACAAAGTTGAAATAAAAAACCGATACATGTTATCTTCTGTTTCTTAATCAGTGTTTCAAAATTTACATTACTGGAACGATTGAAATTCTGGTCCGTTCACACGGGCTTGTAAGCCGCAGCGCGAAATCGATACGTGAATATTTTCGATTCAATTCTGTAACAACTCATCGGGCACATTGAGCGGCACAGTTGCCAGAATTTTGCCAATCTCACCCGACTCGTTTGCATTTCGAGAGCGCGAGTTGAAAAGAACCTTTATTTTATCTTCAGTCGGACAGTTTTAAATGAATGCCAGTTATTCTTTTTTGTGCATTCGTCGCAATTTTAACGAGATTTTTCACTGACAAAAGGATGATAGCTTTGACAGTTATTTAAACAATCTCTTGTTCTCGGCGAGGATTCCTTTGTTTTATTGAGCGTTGTACGTGAGGTCGTACTCGACAAGATCTTTATAACCTAAAAAAAAGTAAAAAAAGGCCCCGGACTGAGTGTTTTTCGCTAACGAAGAGGCAATCTTTGCGTGTCCGCGTTCCCTCCGATATTGACTCGTTAGCGCTTTCGAGTAAATTGAAGCGCTAATATAAACTTTACACGAGATAGTACATATTCCACTTGCACTCGTTTGTTTAACATTTCGGGCGTCGATGTCTGGGAATTCTATATGTAGGTATGATTTGCAGATTTTAGCAACATTATATTCATTATTGTTCCTTTGATCAGATAGCGATTAAAACGTGTGTGCATTCTCCAAAAATCTCACGTTGAATCGATTTAGAAAGCTAAACTATTGTACCGTTAACATCCGGACCATGTTCAATAGTCGCTTGGTATAAATTGTATTGGACCCATATTACAGTCGTTAGCCGTAATTGCGTATCATGCAAAAAGATCGGACGGGCAAAAAACTTTCGCTTACACATTCGATTGTACAACGTTGTGATTAATATGATTTTTATTTGCTTTGATTGCGCGTCTACGGCGCGAGTCTATTCAATCAGCTGATTTAGCAGATTATCAAGCGGACGTTGACATTAAACAAAAACCTTGATTGGTCGGAGGCGGCTAGTTAACCGTATCTATAGTACACGCGTTTGATTGATTGGATAGGCAGCGGCGGGCTTCTATTGTACTTCTATCCCATTTTAAATAGATTATTATGTGAATAATATTATAGCCATGTTTAAATTAATATTCTTGTTAACATTTAATGATCTTTCTTGACGTTCTTATTTTGTGAACGGTCATTATGTGGTTTCCTCTCTTAAACAAATTATACGGCGATCGTATAACTTCTAATTATGGATACGAAATTGCCTACTCGAATTAATAAAGTTGCTAGAATTCATATTCTATGCTAGCGGTACGTGATATTATTTACATTTACTTTCTAAATGTTTATTGTAACAACGAAGGCTTATAATAAAATGTAATGTTAATGTTGTGCATTTGTTATCTTTATTATACTATCACTTAGTGTTGTGATTCACGTTTCTATTTCATTTATTGTAAATAGTTTCTAAATTCTAGGTTTCATTATGCATTGTGCGTAAATTATCATCAAGCTAACCGATAGCGTTTATTCCATGGAATAAAAGCTTAATTGAACTATTAATAGCTAATTGATTGATCATTCACGGGTAACTGATATATTCGTGTACAATATCTCAATTTAACATGTAACGTGTATACGTTCATTGAAATAACGCGTGCATCGGGGCATGCATGATAGATAGCATGATGTGTCATGTGACCATGCTGCTGTGAGCGGCGGTCAAACCTGACACTATCTGACGTATAAATTAGCATTAATTGCGTAATTACTATTCAAAAATAGATTATAATCATTTGTTCACATGCGTGGGCTATATAGAATTTAGATCAAAACCATAATTTGTGATATAAATTAAGAACCGGTTACCGGTGGGTCGTTTAACAAAAATACATTTCAATGTGGAGATTTCAGAACACAGTTACCATAAAAACCATTAAAATTTTTGCAACCGTTACTCAAATAAGCATGATAATAAATTAATGAAATAAATAACGCCACCGTCATAATTACAAAGACGAAGACGTTCACGAAACTTAATGCACATTTAAACATCCTCGTTGACAAAATATTTTATATTTTATCTGAGGCGCATCGCTACCGTGCCTACCGGAGATACTTTTTTAAACGTTTTTCTCATTTAAATTAAGTATTCCTCTGATTTATTGTTATTCGCCTGACAAATCGCTGAGGATTTCGCCTCACCTGGTGTAACGGGTTTGGCGAGCCTGGAGCGAAGTTATTGTCTGATAATGTCCGAGTTAAGGACAATCGGATACTTTCATCTAAGCTTTTTTTAAAATACCCAGAAATTGCGGTCTTTACAAACGGCGGACGTTTATCTAGATTTCATAATAAACCGTAAATAACGCGCATCAACAATTTCACGGTTCAGGGGTTGGGAGTATTTTAGAAATTTTCTCTTTTTATTACCTACTTATGATTATGTAGCGCAAATCCGGCTTAATAAAGATGCCTTTTGAACCTTGTAGCGTACTTCTCCGCTATCATTTAACGAATAAGGAAATAAACTAACGATAAGACGAACATTTAACAAGATAATTACAATCATTCAGCACATCCGCATTCATCTTTGCAACAAAAACTCGAGTCCCCAATCCGTCAAGCGTCCAACAACGACCATGTGTTTATCAAACAAAAGGAAAGCAAAGGCTTGCAATTAAACAGTCACAGCACAAAGAAAATGTATGACAGCTAATTGTGAACGTATATGGCGAGATTAGTGAGAACCAGTTATCGTAAATGGGAACCTTGACTAATGTCTAGCTATATGGGTCGAACTTGATACGTGCAACAAAATAAGAAGATAGTTTAATATGTATATAGAATATAGAATTACACATTCTTCCAATAATGTTGTAGTCACACGGCACAATGTTATAAGTTACAACTGAGGTGACAAAGCATTGAAATGATTTTTTTTACTTTTTAAGGTATTTCGAATTTCAATTTATAAAAATTATTACATCCTAACTACATATTAGTAGTAATAGCGGCAGTGACAGCTATAACAGATTCTCTAATTACTAACGTGATAGAAAAACTGTTAAAACCCATACAAAAAATACAAAATAATTCGTGTTAAATCCACGTGCCCGAAACGTTGTGACATGTGTCAATACTGTCAACACGAATCCGCCTGATAAATATGGCGGCGACCAAGCGGCGACACATCGAGTTGTGATTTGACAGTCCGATCATTATCTTCACCTAAAACGTCCAACTTTCGAGGAAGCCTACAATCATCTCCAACATTAAATTATCTTTAAATAAGGACACCACCACCTGACAGATACCATTTTGAGTAATTTTCAATTAATTTTGATTCAACACACTAAAAACAGCGTGTGGGCCGAGCACACGTGTCAAAAGTGAAACTTCATTGGCAAAATTCAAAGATACCAAAATCGTCGCCTTACTCCATGACGTGACGGTATTGCCATGACGCGACCTTGAAATTTTACTCTCAACGCGCCTATTGAAGTTCACTTCAAAACGTTTAAGGATGGATAATAATAAACTGCATTCCATAATAGATACATTGTTGCAATATCCGTCTAGCGCATAACAATTCCAACACACACTATATAGAACACAAACTATCACAACGTATGCTTCGCTGACACAAATGCTCGCGTAATACTTTGCAGTCACTAGGACATGTATCACATGCAACTCGCTCACGTAACCCGAGCTTAAGATGTTATAGAATTTGGCATAATGCCCGAGAAGTTATCTTACACCTATTAAACCTAACAACGCAATGAAACCTGAGCCAAGATTGTATTACATTTGAACTCAAACTTTCTGTTACGTTTTTAAAATAAATCGTTATTTTGTGGCGCGTAACGGACATTTATTTGCTTACACTATATTTGCTTACAAGATTGTTATCTGATACGAGATAAAACTTGTCATCATACGATAACTCTGACGTGTTTGTGGGACAGTTATTTTTGATCAAAGCGCGGAAAAAGCATAGAAATAAAACACGAAGAATCGGATATTAAAAAACGCAACATCTGCGCCACATGTTTCCCCAGAAGCTAATTAACTCTTAACAAATAGTGTAACAAAAACAGCAAATATGTGAGAAAGTTGAGAAGTTCAAGCAAAAAAATATTTCACGTCCGCTCACAGGATATTAGGAGAGATACATCACAGGTAAAGCTGAACTGTTTCCAATATAACACGGGACGTCACGTCACGAACGGGGTAATTAACCCGTTCCATTTATCAGGCAGATTTTGAAATGACTGCGGCCGCGGGAATTGAATATTGGAAATTTGTTTGTGAAGAAAAGAATGATTAACGATGCAGTGCCACCAGGGGCGCCCCTCGTCAAGCGACAATGCCAGTCATGCGATATAATAGCAATATTGTATCTGTGGACTAAATTACTTTTAACGGCATAATACAATTATTGCACAACTTTCAGTTATGACAGCGGATAGATAAGACACGTTGATGTTACGTACTCGATGATAATCCTAAGTTTTTGTAAGCCCGAAAGCTAAGCTAAAAATAAATAGGTATTGAAACAATTTGGTAATAATTAATGTGCTATTGAAACGTTATACGTCAATGCACAAAAAGCTAAAGCTTTAAAAGCTTATATATTATAGAACCACAAGTTTTGAAGCTTATTTTATATTCATCTACAGCCTGTTTTCTTATTTTCGGTGATAATTTTTAAATTATGTATTTATTTCGTTGAAAAAGTATAATGGGCACGTATTTCAGCCAACGCCGTACGCACAGGATGTCGTAATGGTCCTAGAGAAATGGAAGGCGTAGCTTAACTATTTTAGTACAAGTTCAGAGTAAGGGCGATATATTTTCAGCCATATTTCCTCTCAGACGCTGTGTCGAGACCGTTAAATCACAGCCAATGGTCGTGAATTACAATAAATTATACGATATCGTTACAAACAGTGTGAAAAATGTTATTTTTGTTTTTTTATTACTACAAGACACCATTTCAGAAATTTATCACGATAATAATCATTTTTAATGATGGACATTCCATAAAAAATGCAACAAACGATTATTTATTCTTATCTACAAACAAATAAATTAAGACCAGTAGTCAGCGGTTATTTAGTTATAAATTATCTATTCTATAAGAAAACCTACAAAGTTCTCAACCTTCCGCTCAACAAGCTTAACAACAATACGACAAAAATTGTTCACGGTCGCAAAAAATCAATCTACACTCGAATCGGAGTTGTTTACCCAAATTGTCCACCCATTTCCTTAAGCTCAGCTGCACGTTTATGGTATCCTTGAGGGGAAATTTTGTATCTGTCAGTTATAAATCCCCACAGCTGTCAGGCAGGTGGCGGGAACGTGCCTCACTTTGTGATTGGGTTATTTTTTGAGCTTTATAAATAATCACGGGGTTGTTAAAACATCTCTCCCCGTAATTGGTGCATTGTTATTCACAAATCGACTTATTACAATCATTAAACATGATCAAATTGCTCACTGCTTCTGTGAGGCAGCTGTATTTTATAACTGTAGTTTATAAATAAGTTATTTACTTTGAATTATTCCTATGTATTGGGCAGTGTACACGCGTAAATTAACGAGAAGGTAGACTGTATGAGCTACGTGTCTAAAGGCGTTTGCCGATAATTAAGAAAATTGATTCTTTGTTCGTTGCAAAATTCCTGGTATGATGAAACAAGTCAATAATCAATATGTTCAAGTCAAGAAACTTATTTTGTACATTTAAGTTCTGCATAAGGAAACAACAACTTTATTGAAAACGTGGGTATTGTTTTTATCTGCATTAATATACCTTATGCATATAGTTTAAATAAATTAACTTAATTTATGAATGAATTCCGTTGCGGTTAAGAAACTAAAGGAAAACTTGTAGAGAGTGGATAGATATCGGAGACATATATTGATGTAAAGCATCCCGCAGTTGTCAATACCGTACAGGATCAAGCTACCTTAAAAGGTATCGATCTACAGGTTCTTGAGATAAAATCTTAAGAAAAACTCCGTATGCCGGACTTGACCTCTTATATTACAACGCACGGGTGCCACGTTTTCTAAAAACCTATTGAATTTCAAATTCTAATTCATATTAACTATTGATTACAATCAAAGCGTTTTTATCTCAATGTTCAAATCCGCAGCTGCCAATTCCTTGAAGTAGCGTAAAGAAATTGTAAATTCAGCTGCGGGTAAAAGAGATTGTGTAAGATTAAAAGTTCATCCTTTGTTGCAGTGAGATGCGCACATCTGCCGACCCACGTGCCGCCCGCCCCCGCGCCCGCGCAGATCTCTCGAATAAATCTTTTTTATTTGATAAACGCATTCATCATTCACACCAGATGCGTCCGTAATAACAGGGTTAACGTAATTATTATTTAATTAAATTCCATTCCACGCTCATTTATATTTAGGCCTATATTTTTATGTCCATTTCTTTGAAGTTTAAGTAAACATTTGGGTAGCGTCTTGTCTATTTTAAACCCGGTCGAGTGGATCTTGACCGGCCCTACGAGTGTCTTGTGAGATAGTTTTGCCCTGAATTTGATCCGCAACATGTGCCGCTTTAGTGTTCTGTTTTTTGTCAGGCGACATCTGATGTCTGCTAGCGACATGTGCAAAATATTTGACTAACAGGATGAACGAGATTGTAAGGATTCATGGCATTTTCCGGCTCCTAGACCGTGCCAAGGTAAAAACATTCCGAATACTATAAAGTATAATAAGCATCGTCATTAATAGGATTAGTATCTAGTCTACCTAAATTGAATTGCTCAAAAGCAACATGTTAGTAACTATTTAAATGTGTTAATTCAAAGGATTTCTACGACTCGAACCGCGGACATGCTTTTGTAGCTTTATTGTGTAACCTCTATGGTGGTGATTAAATCTCACCATTATTATTAACTGGCTCCATTCAAACACCCACTGTCGTTTTCTAGGCGGTTCGAAAACTATGCCGTCCACCCACTGCGGCTGGTCCCGTAGGCGCAACAGGGTCACACACAGCCTCTATTCTCCTAAGCCCACCGTGTTCGATTGTTCACGCATACTCGAATTTACATTTGGAGAGTCAATGTCATCGGAGACGCAAGGTCTCCCATTGTTTTGACCATTTCGGTGGTCCGGATGAAATGCAACGCTTATATTATGAATATTTAAATGAGCCCACGCTGAAGTTATAATCCTCTTAAACTTTATATTTCTAATAGTCAGACGTATGATTTCTGTCGTGCATCGTGCAAGCCAAGATCATCAGGATATACAAATAAGACAGGACTTATTCAAATCTTGAACACATGCAAAAATCTTTACCATGTATTTTCATGTTATTATTGAAAAGAACCATCAGATATTGTTTCCGAATGTATGAGCACTAACAATCCACATGAGTTATGATTGAACGTCACAAACACTGCATATATCACGATCCTCAAAGATAAACACCAAGTTTTTCACAATAAAGTTCGAGCACAACTGTACAACAAATCGCGATACACGTGCGATCTGATTGCCCGATGACAACAGACTGAGCGCTTGGGCGCAGGCCGCAGAGCCGGCGACGGGCGAGGGACCGGCGTCGTTGCCGAGAGACGCGGTAGCCTACCCCTCCCCTCCACACTGCTGTATCCGACAGATTGGGGCGACCGCGACGGCTCTATGGAATTGTCGTGACTCGACGATAGATTAAAGGCACTTTTGTATGAAATTTCTTCTCGTTTTTACGCGAAGGTTTCGTTTGAGCAGGTCGTGATTTGACGGGCGCGTCGACACGCTCGTGTGGGCGCTGGCAGCTCGACCCTACGATAGCCCGGTCGATAATGTAATAATCCGAGATTGTAAAATTTATTTACGCCACGGTGCGACACTGTTATCTGGCGTGCGGCTCTCAGCGCATCGAATGCATTGACAACAATGACAAGGGTTTGGATATATCGCTATAAAACCACACATATAGAATATCTACATCAATTTGTGCTGCATTTACTTTTAAAGTATTACAGGATTCATTACATATACGATTCATCAAAAGAATAAATTTGGAGAGAAGTTTATAATTAATCACGATTCAGACACCTAACAATCCATCAAGATGTTGGACGGAGATATTATAAAAATTTGAATAATTACTGTATTTAACGGATGTCCTGAATCTCCTCCTACCAGAGATGAATTTCGGGTTGATAGACGTGTAATTTCAACTGGCATCTTCACGCCTACAAATTTCCGATTAAAAAAGGACATAATTCACTTCGACCATAAAACTTTTATTTCTAACACTTTATTGTTCTTTCAAGGTCCTAGCAAGTTGCCAGCTAAAGAGGTTTATAATAAAAACAAAAACCAACGCAGCATGATTAAGTGTCAAACCAATCGGAATTCCCATCCATTTTGGTTTGGTTATATTTTTTGTGTAGGTTCTAAGAAGGTCGTCTTTCGATGGAAGCAAGGTCATCTGACCAGTCGGGATTGAGATAATTTTATCGATTTAAATCAGGTCAAAACGCGAGTAACTTCTTCGTCTTTACTTCTTAAAATTTCATAATCTTTACTTAATTTAATATTGCTGTAGTCACAGGTACTGTTTAGTTGATGAAATATCTTGATTCATTAGTGTTGAATTAATTTAATCGAATTTGTTTAAAGTAGATTACACCATAATAAAGACTTTATTTTTTTTAATAAAAGCTGATTATAAATATACAGCACAGCTGTAAAACTTGTAAACGTGTAGCTCAAAAGTAAGTAATGAAGTTATTACGAATGAACCGGTTTTCCTCTTTAGTATACAATTAAAAGTTGTCCCGTGATAAGCAATTATAAGTTAATAAAACAAGCAATTGAGTCCAATGCACTCATTAACTCGGCAAGTGAAAGAATTACCGATGTTCGTTATAAAACTCAAGTTTTCCAATCCAAACTTTCGTCTGCAAATCAATAGGCTCAATTCATTTTATTAGCACTTTCAAGTTTTTTATGACTTTAGTAAAGTTTCATGTTATAATCCTAATTGTTTCTTATTAAAAGTTTTAATTATTTATATCAACAAGCTGGTTAGCGTCTTCATTTTCATCAGGCCAGAATTATAATATGAATCACGCATTCAGGTATTTTCTGAGAATAGCGATTTTAACAATGTAACTAGTTTAGCTCTGACCGATTGGTGAATATCACAATTCGACTATTTGTTTGTAAGATTTTATATCAATGAATACAAAAACAAACATCCTATTCTTTTTTTTACATTTCACACGCCAACCACAAAAGGACCAAAACCTGCATCGATAGCAGTTTCTTGTCACTTTAAAGCATATACAGCAGACTTATCAACCGCTTCCATACACGTTTTATCTTTATGGCTATGCGATATTACGCATATCCCAATACTCGAGGAAAGGATTAGACTCGACTATCAGTTCACGGTTGAGAGCCTCGCACATGTCGGGCCTACACATTCACTGAGCACTTCCTAACATCTGTCATGTGCTATATTATCATGTTTATGTATACTTCATCGTGTTATTAGATTTAACGGTATAATATTCTTTTAGTGATCATCGATCGCTGAGGATTTAATGGTCTAAGATTTCTTAATTCATATTTGCAGTAAAGAACTTTTTGAGGAAGAATTTACTTTCATCCTCAGTGCTGTCTTGATAAAGTAACGGTCATATATAATAAATTGAATTATCTGAATAGTTATTTTCAATTCTACAGGTTCACATATAAATGAAGACATACATGCTCAATTCATTACCCTTTATAGTAGGTATAAATTGCACCGATGTGAATTCAGTAAAATCCAATTTGTGATATCTAACACCGAGAGAGCAGAAAAAAACATACACAAAGTTAGAAATTTTAAATATTCCGTAAACAGCCAATAAAACGCTTGCACAAGGATGCGGCTATATTACCCTTATAAATAATTCCTGTTCCGTCATATGGTGCTCTTTATCTTCTGTAAGCTACGGACACTTTACCTAAGGGACTGATTTAAGCCGATAGGAAGTTAATGGCAGGTACTTAGCTGTTGCAACATTTAAAGGTTGTCGACTTTTGTTTTGCCTCATATTGTTCGCTTATCGAGATCTCAATTTGTGGGTAACAAAAAAGAAAGTTACGTTCAGTGGCCCTTTTCGATAAAACCAAAAACAGAATAATGATGTTTACAGTTTTTTTTTGTCGACCACAAAATTCTTTGGTCCTTTGTGTGCGATGGATCATTGAGGTAAAAAATGAGTACTTTATGACCAACATTATGTTTCATAATCAATCCTTTAAGATGGATAAGCTGATGTATATCCCGCGCAGTACATGTTATTCTCCGAGCCACATATCCTACGTACATAACCAAGAAGAAAAAATCTGAAAGCAAAAATGCAAACAGACTTAAATTACATCCAGTATGCAAAGACAAAACATAACATGTATGAAGTACTCACAAATTCTAACAACATAGTTGGTGCACATTCGCGCGGTTTTGGTAAGCGAACACTGTTTGTGTACGTTTGTTTACGTTCCGATCTGCTGACTAACTTTATTATGCAGCTGGGTGCACCGTTTATTAACTTTACCATTTGGTACATTGTTTTAGATGCTAATCTAGGATATTTGCTGTTAGGTAAATCTGTAAAGCAATCTCCGAACCATATTTGACGATATGAATGAACTGGGTCGTGGGCTTGGCGTATTAGTTTACTTTATTAAATAGTTAGTGATTGTGATTGTATTTAATGGGCTTTTATTAAACAACGTAAATAGGTTGGTACTTTTTACACCATAAAAGTTAAAAAGTAATACAAAGTTACAGAATAAATTACCTATATAAGTATTATATGTATGAGGATTTCATTTAGTATCTCCAAAAACGGTTGAAAAAAAGAATGATAAGTAAAATTAATAAAAACAAATATCGAACTCAGATAATAAAAACATTTGAAGCGAATGCAAAAACAATTTGAATCAAACACGTTTCGTTCCATATCGCTTATCAGTTTACTCCAAAAGAATTCACCTTGATATAATCAACAAAATACCAAGAAAACGATCAATCACACGAAAGATACAGTATAACGGAACCATATCGATATTAAGCAAAAACGTTTGCAGACATGGTGGCGGCAAAATTATCGATTATATTTATTTATTTGTATCCATAATTTATTACGTTCACACTTCAAGAATGCAGATAATAATACAAATGATTTATTATTTACTTCGTATATTATAATAATGAGGTGTTTATAATAATAAGTAATTAGTAGGGATAATTTATCAGACGGTTATTTGTTTTCTTTGTCCGTACAGAACTCAACAATTGAAAATCTTATAATAATTATGAATTTAGTTATCATCTAAATGTGATGACTTTTTCCATATTAATAAATATTCCAACATAAATGACTCTACTCAAATATCTTAAAATAATAACATATTAAGTAGCGACATATCTCAACTACATTCGTTATTTAATAATTAATATCCAAAATATCAAAGGTTATCTTCAAAGCATTTTATCATTAAATACGCATACAATAAGTATAAGTATTACGTAATCATTCGAAACTTCTGGTTTTTTATGTATTTTCCTGCTTATTTATTACCCATATTATAATATTAAGATTTATAAGAATAAATCGGTATTTACATTATTTCTTAATAATTGCACCTGCACTACTAAACATCATCTGAAAATAGTCGCATAAAATTCAGGAGCTCAAATTTTTTACATCTTCTTTTAAATTGTTGTTCGGTGACGTCAACTTCGTCCGATATTCTTTTGCTAGATCGTTAGGTTTAAGAAAAATTCTTTCGGTGTTAGATAGCCCATTTATCGAGGAAGGTTATAGGCTATATATTATCACGCTACGACCAACAGGGGTGGAGCCACGGGGGTGAAACCGCGCGGAGCAGCTAGTAATTAATATAGATTGATGAAATGTATTTAGATTACTTCTTGTAATTCTATTATTACCGCAAAAGTTCTAAACTTTACAAAATAAGTACAGTATTAAATTACCAAAGATATATAATGATTTGGTAAACTCCTATTACATATTGAGCAATTGCCAGTCACTGGGGTTATTATACATTTCAATCCTAACATTCCATTTTAATATAAATGTTTACATTTATCTTCATCGATGATATTAGCAGGTAGTCTTTTTAATATGTTTCTTTTAGCGTATTTTATTCTTCATTTAAGTAAAGTTATATTTAAACAAATAAAGACCATTATCAATTTAATCTTTCTTATTTTTTTAATTAACTCTGCTTACAATTAATTTATTTGAATTTGATTCTAACGCTTTTTCTCCTATATTAAAAATCGTTTAACATGTGTGTTTATTTATAAAATGTAACATAAAGATCTCTTTTCCGCTATAACTATGATATTATGTAACTCCTATGCATATTAAATATAAGCACACTTTGAAACAAGGGATCCGTGAATTGAAACGTTATATTGAAATATTTCGTAGTCTAGACTCCGTACGGAATCCTTTTGTTTTATTAAGTTTCAAAATATTATTGAGTGTGTTTCAAAAGTCTCTCTTATCATAAAATTTTAATTAATTGTTAAGTTGCTTCTCTTCTGTGGAAATTATAATACCTATTCAATTATAAGTACCCCTGATGTCACGTTCTTTATTCTTAAAAACATAAAAATTTTGCTACAGGACGATGTATGTAGTACACGAGTATAGAATACTTTTCTGATAAGAAAAAAAATACTACCTTCATGTTTTCTGACTGCTACGATACCTGTAGCCAGATTCGAGCTTATAGAACGCAATATAAAAATTACATTTACCCCTAAAAATTACTACGGAAAGTAAGACATCACCTATAGCACGATCTTCCGCGTGGACATTTCGAGCACATTCTCGCATTTTCTACATACACCATGCACATTGTACCAGTTTCGTAAATCCGGAAGCCCATTGTTTAGCACAACTGCACAACTCGAGCTACATTAGTATCCCAGTTAACTGAGCCGTTTGATACAAAAACTGAGTAACTCGATACAGCGCTTCCCGGCGCTAACAACTAATTGGCCATCGCTTCCCCCGATAGGGTTACGACACGGTGACGACGCTTTTAGACGTCATGAGATATATTTACCGTTCTTTTTAATGTGAAATATGGTAACGTTTTAACGTGGAAATGTATTGTGTTGCTGGTTTTCGTTGTTTGGTTTCAGGAAGTAAAGTTTTTTTGTAAAAAGTTTAAAGTATCAATTTCAGACTTTGAACACTGATAAATTTGAAACATTTTTACCTAACCAAGCTTTTCATATTTGATGAAGAATAACAGCTACACGCTCTTCAATTACAATAACCATTCGTATGCAATATAGTTACTACTCAGGTCTGTTACCATAAAACCTGTAATCTCATCTATTATAAGGAGAATACTCTATACTACAAACGATTCCCGATTCACGTCAACGCTTACTCGACTCGCAGTAGGAAATTAAATATAAATATAGTAGAACCCGTCTCCTGTCGTTTATCGAAATCGTCGCATCCACTTCCTTTCCCTTCCTTCCGCTCTAGTCTTGCTATTCGCAGCTAACGGATGAAATGGCGACTTATTAATGTGAGAAATTGATTATTTTATTTTCTAGCGTGACTCACAAAAAATGTACAGTTTTAAAATGCAAAAGCTATGTGTGAAGCACTTAGTACTAAAGCCTGCGGAAACGAATGAATATAAGTTTATATTTGACCACAGTTACTATATACATACTACTATTTTTGCCATTTAACATCAAATTTTCTAATCTAAAAACTTTGGTTGGACTGTTTGAGAGTAAAAACTGTATCATGTAAAACTTAACGAATAAAAAAATGTGTGCGTGTACCTACTAGTGTACACACGTAAGAAGTGAAACTTCTTTATGACCTTATTTTTCAAAAAATAATTAACTATATGCAACTTTACAGAAATACGTCGAATCACGCGTGGGAGGGATAAGAAAAAGATGGCGCGTAACGGAAAAATGTCACGCGTAACGAAAAAATGTTACACTAAATTTTTTTCCAACCCCGATAAAGAAGTTCTTCAAAAATACAAAAGCTACCTCTTTTCACTATTTAATGGTCATTAATAAGTCATTCCAGAAGTAATTAATTCCAATTTCTAAGTCCAAATAATTTATTGGTACATAATTTAGGATACACAAACACTTATGGACGGAACTTAGTTGGAAGTTTGCGAGAGTACTTGTAGTTTACTTAGTTTACAGCGTAGAATATAGATTGAGAAATTAAATTGGATTGAACCTTACATTACTGAAGAAAGTGCTTTTAATTATTCGTAATGCCCAAACCAACAGTATCTCATATAAAATAATACTTATCTTTAATAATATTGTGATAAAAATATGTAACAGAGTTCAATTGGTGAAACGTACACCACAAAAATTAACACGGGATTGTAGAGCATTCTCCGATCGGAAAGAAGGCGTGACCAGCTTTTAATGACCTCCCAGACTTTGACTCCGAAGAATTGAGCTAGATTACCCAAAATGTTTTTGAAAGAAAAAAAATAACACTACTTTTCCTCTTTCCAAATCTAAACTTGAAGCGCATCCATTCACTTTACCCCCATTCAAACATTGATAATATTTCATACAGCGGTGATGCAGCGCTATTTTCCATATCACTCTGATCGCTTAGAAGATGACAGCTTACGATTTGCACGCATAGTCCGTCTGTCACTCCAGTTCGCGGCATTAGCGGTAACGGTCGACGTGTGCGGGCTTGAGTGTTTATTTACGTAGTTTGTTTACATGGAACTAGTACTATTTTTATTGACTGAAAGTTAAATAGGGGAAAATAGGAAGGTGTCATCTGTGTTAGGTACTCGTTTTTAGAGTAGTTTAAACTATAGATTAAATCGAGACGCATGGCGGAGTACTGTTGATACCCTTTGCCCCAGCTAGGGGCCTTAGGATATTAAGTAAGTAAGTAGTAAACTATAGACATAAATGCTATATATTAGCTACATGACATACAGTAGGTACATAATATCAGACGTCAAACTCTACATAATACGTCATATTATGTAGAGATTAACGTTGAATTTACTAAAAATTGATGCAAATATTTGATATTTTATTTTTATAGCAGTCTATCCTTTAAAACAATACCTATATGAAAATAATCATTTTAACTTATGTTTTAAGAAACATGATATACTACTCAGAAAGCTTAACCTTGTTTCAAAAAATTATTACAAAATAACTGACACTAAAATTGATTAAATAAAAAGTTTTGTCATTGATTATTACTACTACACTTGAAAAAATAAACGGTCCCATATATCCCACAACATCTGAACGTATAGCCACCCAGCTACGTGACATACCGCGATCGCACGGGTATTTTAGTCAATTTTATTTACATATTTTAACGCTCGATTGATAGGGGCTGATCAATTTCGGTAATGGCCTGATGTAATGCATGCGCATGAACTTATTATAATCATATTAGAAGCTATATGATAGCGGGACAAGTGACACTTTAAATTTTAATATTAATTTATTACGAGAAGTCCCCTGTCCCCTAGTGGGGTATGGGTCAGATGCATTATTCATACATCTATCACACTGATTGATTTTCCTTAACGACAAGTACTTGTCGTGATCTACTTGGCTGATCAGTAGATCAGCCTTATGTGTCCTGCCAGAGCGAGGCATTCTTCGTATCTACCGGGAATCGAACCCAGCACCTCTCGGTTCTACGCGTACGCGTTATCTACTGTACGAAAGAGGCGGACGAATTCATTATAATCAATTGATAATAATTAATTATCAGTGTCATGGAATTGCTAAGGGTCGACTTCTTCGTATTGAGGAGATATGAGTTAAGAACCCTTATAAGTGGTAGTAAATGATAAGATTTCATAATTATTATAAAAATTGTAATTCAACTGTCTATACTTGTCAACCTGACAATGCAACTAAACTAATTTGAAACTAATGAAAACAAAAACTAATAAGAAAAAAAGGTCAATTAACAAATAAAAAACGGAACAAATAAAATATATCTTCAATATATACCTAAGACATTTCAATTCACAGATTACAGGTAAATCTATATGTAGCTAACGCCTAACGCATAAGCAACACGATAGTTCTGAAGAAAATCAATCACAAGGCGCCAAGTCCATTCTAAACAAAAAAAAATATCAACTAATACAGTTTCCGTAACACAACCATGCCTTAGTTCACAACAAATGACGCGTGTTAGATTTATTCTTCAACATCCAGGATAGTTCAATCACTATTAATTTAGAGTTAAAACACTCGTAAATTAACTACCGCTGCGTTCATTCAACGTCATCCGACGAAAAATGTTACTCCCACTCCTATTTCGAAGTTTAGTCGGATATGTCGTAAAAATAATACGCATTAACTATACTAATATTATAAAGTTGAAGAGTTTGTTTGTTTGTTTGAACGCGCTAATCTCAGGAACTACTAGTCCGTTTTGAAAAATTCTTTCGGTGTTAGATAGCCCATTTATCGAGGAAGGTTATAGGCTATATATCATCACCCTAAGACCAACAAGAGCGGAGCAATGCGGGTGTAACCGCGGGGCACAGCTAGTTATATATAATTGGGTTAGTGTCGGCCACACGTGTCGTGCCTTTCTGTGAAATGGTTTTATGTCAACCGGATTTAACACTCAACGAGACTCGATAAGAAGTCTGATGTTATAGATGTATCCGAGAAACAGCATTTTACAAATTTTATTAAATCTTTTACTTAACAGATAAAAAACTACGATGAGTCGAAAATCATTTTTTTGATGTTTTCATGCTTTATTAGTCTCATGATGTCTCTTTTGTCATTGGGTTTAATAGGACTCGTTCAAATTAAAACTTCATAATTTGCAATGTTGGATAAACTATATTATCTCATCTGCAACAAGTCTGAAACGGGAATCTTGATGCGGATTTCACTCCAACCAAAGTTTTTAAATATTTACCCAAATTGAAGTTAATTCCACAAACCACAAAATATATCATTGCTCATTGCATGAACCGAAAACACGGTGTGACCGCGGTTAATAATTTATTATAAACGTCATGCGTTTTATGCGGTGGTCAATGTTATGGTCTACGTGACCTCTGGAGAGGTTAACCCACTATTGAGAATTACGCTTTATACTCTGTTCAATTTAAGCATTTAGACGACATAGGTAGTTGTTAGAAACGAAACCGGGCCTTAATTCTTCTATGATAAAGTATCTGCATAAGATGTATTGTGATTAGACATATTTTGTAGACATATTATGTAGTTAGTAAGTATACAAAAAAATAATATTGCGGAACATTCATAATCATTGAACATCGTCCTAAGCTTTGCCTTGTTCTTGAAAAGCTGTTGTTCATCTGAAGTGTGGGTCGAAGAATGTCAACATTTGCAGTTATCCCAAGTAAGGACTAAGAGGACCATACCCACCCTATATAGGCCCATTCACACATGTCAATGTCACGGACATGTGATCATCCTAAAATGTTTAGGGACTGCGTAATAAATATTCATGTTAAGTATATATAAAGTGTATACGGCTAAATGCGATCAATACATAACATCAACACATGTGCCCGAAGGTCGGAGACGCATCTGTGTATCGTGATTCTGATTACAATTCACACGATCGACAACAGATGTATGTAGGTACTATAGATATACCTTGTAGGTAGGTCCTATAGGATGAAGGTCAGTTTTCAAGATTTAACGACGTACTGTGAGCGAATGTATGCACAAATTACAAGAGAAGAGAGAGCTGCTAATAATATTGTTTCTGATAGCTTATTGGAATTTTCATGTTAACTTTGATACATTTGATATATCTGTCATGTATTTGTTATTTTAATAGACAGATAGAATGTGTAAAAGAAGCCATCAACCTTTACCAATCGTCGCTCTATTTAATTTTTTAAACTTACATACACAAATTTTACATGGAAAAACTAGCAACAATTTTTTTTTAATACATTATAATATTATATTCATGTAATGTATAGCTAGACAATGGACGCCAAAAACAATTCATGGACCAAATTGATTTATTGCATTAATTAATTATGTTTAACACGTTGATATTTTGCACATTATTATAAGGTAATGGTAACGTCATATTAATAAATAATCAGTACACAACCGCAACAAATATGTAAGCACATAGGTACTTATTATTCTAGATGTAATAATCATAAATTAATTAATAGAAGCCGCTAGAGTCGTTATTCCTAAAACTTTCTCTAAGAATGTACTCTACTTAATAAAGATACTAACACAAAATATATGAAGTTTCTAATAGGTAGCATTTTTTACAAATATTAAAACATTTATACAATTATGAATACAAATGTTCGTAAAAATAAATAGTAATACATAATTAAGTACAACAAAATACATTCTAATTAGGCGCATGATGTTTGTTTGTAACCTTCATTATAACATACGAATACATAATTTCTTTTTGTTTCATTGTATGGTAACACGTTCTGGCTTACAAGTATTAATAGGCTCTGAACGTGACCGACAGACGTACAACACTTCTATATATAGAGTGCAATGAATTGCGTTTCCTTACAAGAATTTCGTTTACTCGTAATTATTGATGTAGGCGATTGCTCTAGTTAGACTTGAAACTGATGCTTTATAATCAATATTAATAAAAAAGCTTTAAGTTACAAGAAAAAGATATATATTTATAATATTGTAGAGTAAATTAAAAAAAATCACAAAAGGAACTCCTTCGCACTTTGCTTAAAAATTGACAAAACGTGTAAATGTTAAAAAAGAGACATACGACGCGCTGAAATAGCCTTAAATTACCAAACTAGAAGTCAGCATGCACTGGGATGATAATTACCTGAAAATAAAATAAAATAGTATTATTAAAACAAATTCGCACAATAAAAATGTATAAAAAGATTTGACAGCGGTGGGATTCGAACCCACGCCCTTTCGGACTGGTGCCTAAAACCAGCGCCTTAGACCACTCGGCCACGCTGCCTGTACATTACTTGATGAAATTACCAATCCTATACATTTCATAACATTTCAGTGTAATAAGTACCTACATAGAGAAAGATTCTTTTTCATTAACATATTTATTTAGGTATTAAATATTTTGATGATTTTTTTATAAAGCATACTTCATTAATTTATCACTATCACTACATATCATAAAAACAAACCACTTCGTTGCGTAGTGTTTTCACCAATGCATAGTTTAATTTTCTTCATATTTTTCATAATTTATCATAATTTTCTACCCAACATATTTTTTGTAAGGAAAGTCATTGAATACAATAAAACATAATATTTTACAATGGCCTTCCGTAACGTAACTACAACTAATCAATATCATCCTACACCATGTGCCAAAAAGCAAGACTTTTCTTGGCGATTGGCGCCTCCAAACAAAAAAGAGGGTGTGTTTCTTTTAGACTTTTCTTTTTTTTTTTAAGCAAACGAGATTACAAAAACCTTCTCATTTACAAGGATTGGCGTACTCAACGCAATCAGGGATTTATGCCCCATAATAGCTCGATACGTGACACCCACCTCGCTAACTAACCTATAATAACGCTTATTACAATAACTCCATCATTGCATTTCCGAGAAATTGTTAATGCAGTTCTGAAATGCACAAAAGTTTGCGAAATTGAGGGTATCTGATTATAGTTCTTAGTGCAGATTAATATTGCTCAATCAAATCATTATTAAAGTAGGTACTTTAATACATTGTTAAAGTAATATACATAGCTACTTAACTTACTTACAAAATTTTTCACGTCTACTATTTTTCAATTATATGTCAATTGTTTTTAATATACCATGTCACAATTTTGTTCGCGTCCATTTCATTTCTTTCCAAAAAAAAAACCTATCAACAACTCTACATTTCATTTTTATTTCTTCTTGCTACTCCTCATAGACAGTGTCCAAAAAAATACAATATGAATTCAGTAATGTGACATTCCCATTACTAGAACATCAAAAAGCCATTGTAATTCCAAGCAACAATAATGATGATACAATTAAAAAGCAACCATCTCATCGAATTAGAAATCCAACTGCAGCCTGAGTCATAGCAATAACAAATCATCCCACAAGCAAGTTGATTGCGAGCCCACACGCTGCAGTCCTGTGAAAGTGGCGACATTACAGGGACGCCCACGGCCACGGCTCTGATCGAGTTTGAGGTAATGATTGTGCATTTAATTAGTTGGATGCAATGATCTCTAGTTTATACAGAAAAAACAGAGGCTACAATAGACAATAGTGTCGAAGAGGTGTAGTTTCTTATAGATCATATGTAAGATTGAGAGACATTAAGTTTTCCGAGGTTACCTACCTGAAGAATTTAACAAAGTCAAACTCTATATTTCTAATTTAAATTTTAGTGAATAGTACTATTGGAGAATAATTAACATGAATAAAATAGATTAAAACTTAGTTACCAAACTTAACTAATGCTAACTTGAATTACGTTTGATATACAAAATTTTAATAAAGAAGAAACTTTCAAGAACTGCTTAAAAGCGTTTACCATAAATTTTATGAATAGGCTTCAAATTAATATAATCCCTAAAGCAACAAATTTCAAGAATAGCACAGACACCATTGTTTTACAGTAACATAATATAACCAAAGCTATTCATCCGAAAATCCACGAGATTAAACAGAAAATCGGGCGATCAGACAAAGGGAGTTGTGTCGAACATAATTTGTGGCCCTTGCGTCCTATAACAATAAATCTTACATGTAAGCAGATTTACGACACTATAAACATGCAATCTCATCAAACTTATTTCACTGAAAGAATAATATGAGCTTTGGAGTAAGGATGGACAAGAATAACGCCGAGAGGTGCAATCATCGCAACCTTTACACCGTTTCGTTAACAGCATAACTGACATGCTGGTACCAGCACGTTTAGCATTTATAGGACAACGTTTTAAATTACTACCTACTCTTCGGCGCTTCGAGCTATGAAAAAATATCGCCTTCCTTCCCATTGTTAAAGATTTATTTCACATTTGCGAAACTTTAAATGCTTTGGAGACTTACTCGAATTCAGTTGCCAAGGATTACGATTATAACGAACTTACAATCTGTTATTAATTATTTAGAGGATAGTTGGAGCAGAAACAATACCTCATTTATCGCTATGAATGTAAAGCAAAAAATATCCTAAGGAATTTGCCAAGTAGAAAAAAATGGAGAAAAAAAGCACTAATTTTAAAACAAACATTCCCTGCAACTTTCAAGGGACAAAAATTAGTTGAATCAGCAGGGGTGGATTTTTGTGGGTCATTTGTTTTGGAGCCCATAAAGAAACGCCGTTACCACCCGCGGCGAATATTTAGACTGGCTAATGGTTAGCCACCACTTTCAGTTCGCAAGGATATTGCATATTCATGGAGTTTTACATGGCTTTTTTTGCGGCACACATATTTATGACACCCTTGCTCTTGTACGTTGTTTTATGAAAGGTTAACATACATAAACATAGCTATAGTTGCCGTGTTTTATGTTTTTACTTCGTAATAGGTTTTGTAAAACATAATATCAGGAAAATACATGATAAGCTGAAAATCTAAAAGGTGAAATGACATAGAATATCATTCCCAATTTAATACTTTCAGAAGTTTTGGCATGATTAAGTTACATTCATTTATGGATAGAATATAATAAAGACAAAAACCCTAAAACAAAAAGATAATTTGTCGATTTAATGTGAATCAAAAAACTGTTATGAAATGAAAAAGCACTGTTCTCCATCACACAATTACTTTGAACTTCTTTTATTACGCAGTTTAGTACAACATGGACCTAATAATGTCGGTTTTAAGGCTCTCACTGGCTTGTGCTCACAGCTAAGTGATAAAAGCCGGGCAGTATAGTGTGATTAAAATAATGTACGGATTTGGGAGCGGCCCCTGATGGGGACTGGCCCACGCCCCGCCACGTGTGTGCTTAACGGAGAATCCCTTTGAGGTAATTACGGTATTTTTTTAAGCTCTGTCATATAATATATTGCTTCTGAAACGTTCGTTTCAGTTTATATTAGAATGTTTTTGGAATTAAATGATACTACTTATTGTAAAAAGCGTGGTTTTGCTACGTGTAAAAAATATGGCGCACATAAGGCTATAAAATTTATCTGTTTTAACTAGATAGCTCTCTGTAAATTGTATTTTCTCTACGTAAAAGTTTTGTATTAGGAAATTTTGAAAAGTCATGATAGAGATGAATTGGACATTTTCAATACATTTTATTAGAAACTGCTGAGAAGTTACTTTTGGCATAATATGTATGGTATAGGTAACAGAAAATGCCATCCGAGGAAGTAAAGTACATGGGATATTCCTTTTAGCAAAGATTTTATAACGCTCCCAGCGTTGCAGTCAGCGCAGCGGCGATCTATCGTCAAACATGACTAAACAATAGTTATTTTGTCAGCGCTGTGTCGCTTAAAATACAGCAGCCTCTAATCGTGATCGATTGTCGCGAGTTCGTGACCCTGAATAATGTCAATAGGTTGCACTACCTTTCTAAGCGACGCATGTTACACGAATATGGGTTTTATCTCGAAGTGACCACGAATTAAATTCCCGTGGCTCTTTCTTCGGAATTAGAGATCCTTCATAATAATTTTGAATTGGCAGTTTCCTCTGTAAGGTATCGTTGACCTAGACATTGACTTGTTAACTAGTGGCAATGTCGTAGAAGAATCAAGTTGGAACTGAGAAATCTTCTCTTTATTAACAAGTATGGTCTCTGCTGTTTTGTACTGAATTTAAAGCGAGGGAGAACAATTAGTATTCATAGAATGGCTTTGTCGAAAACTTTATTTAACCGTGTGAGAAACTATTATAAGTTTCATAAAAGTGCAATAAACTTTCGTCCCGGGTGTTTATGAAGAATACTCAGTCGTGCTCTATTATTATCTTCTATTATTGGTTTGTATCATATTTTATTTGTAATAATTTGCATAAAACTTTCACCTCTGGCCCGCATCCATATTCACTACGCTATTTGCAGATGGAATGAAATCTAATAAATAACTTTTTAGTACAAACCCAACTATTTATTCCATACAACTTTTCAATATTAACATTTGTAAATTCAATTACACCTGTTTCCGATATTCAAAGACCAGCTACAAGCTTGGTTTATTGGAATTGCATTTAAATACTGTCTCACGATTTCAAATAATTTATGACATAAATCGTGGAAATTTCTAGAATTATCCACATAATTCTATTACCGGTCGTTTTTCTTACAAAAATCATTTCCAGAAGAAAATTACAGACATAAAACCGTCAATTATTATAGCTTAGAGGTGTTTTCATATTAGTGTCATTTGAAGCAATAGATAGTTATTATTGTAAACACGGAGGTAGTTTTGAAAATTACTAGTTTCTAACATTAAATTAAATATGGGCTATCAATAATGCTTTTCCCGCAAATTTCCTTTACAATTTCCCCATTATTTGTCTCTTTCATCATCTTTTGGTCATTATTATTGAGACTTACTTAAATCCTATTCCTACTGGTGAAGATAAATTATACAATTCGCCTTAAGTGCTCCTACAATAAGATAGGTACATCAAAATTTTATAAATAACAAAATAAGTTAGTCACTATCAATATTATATCTACTAAATGGTAAGTAAACAATTCAATATTCATAACACATTCTTAATGCATCAATATAAATAATTATCTCTTTAGATGCCCTGTGACTGTGAGTGACACATCACTACATAGTATAAAACAAAGTCGCTTTTTCTGTCCCTATTTCCCTATGTCCCTATGTCCCTTTGTACGCTTAAATCTTTGAAACTACGCAACGGATTTTGATGCGGTTTTTTTATTAGATAGAGTGATTCAAGAGGAAGGTTTATATGTATAATAACATCCATTAAATAGTGGAGAAGTACTGTTATTTTTGAGGTTTCTAATGTGATGTCGTAAATAATTACATTTTTTTCCGCTTATATTGCAAACGCAGGCTAAACCCTACGAATTTTATCAAAATAATGTACTAAGTATTGTACACATTGAAAAGGTCTACAGAAAAGTCCGTGATGGTATATGTCTATCTCTTATGGATAACCCACAATAACTTTTTTTTGTCATTTACTTTTTACGACAAATAATGGTTAATTTTCGAAGCGATTTTAACCAATACAGCATTAATCCTTAACCAATTAAATACCTTGAATACATTGTTCTTTTAATGTAGATCTATATGGCCCATTACACCATATGATTTAAGTGTATATTTTCGAAGATATTACAGTTTTAAAAATTGCGGGACGTAGCGTTTGCGGCGGTACCGGCCGGCCGCCATTGCACCCGTGCGAAGCCGGGGCGGGTCGCTAGTTTCTAATAAATAAATTTACGATCCGAAATTTTAAAAATGTCACACACAAAAAAGAGGGTTATAATTCTAACCTCATCCATTACATACACTCCACAAATGCTTAGTACCACATCTCCCTAAGCACTAGTCACCAACAGACATGGAACAAGAATGCGTGATTTACGAGCATTCCGGATGGCGCGCAAATCGTACGTCTGCAAAAACAGCGGGTCAATCAACCGCTCGCACACGATATCTGCCGATGGGGTCGCTGTCATTAATCACTATCATTTGGGTGCGACTAACCTGACGAATGCTCGGGATACACACGGTTAAAAGGACAGTCAAACATTATTTTACGACATTGTAGAAATTTTAATTATGTTGGGGTATTAAAATTGTTGAGAATAAACTAATATTGAATAATTAATTCAAACTTAATATTTACAAGTAATTTTTTCTTAATTAATAAATATTCGCTAGACAGATACACAATTAATACCCTTTTATTTAAAAATATCAAATAAACAAAAGATCTAATTCTGCATTTTTTATTTCACAAACAATACATACTAATTACTAGTTTGTCATAGTCATATTAGTTTTGATAAGAATTTTACATGAAGTCTTAAGAGACTTGTACATATTTTGAAATATGTTTAGCTATGATAACATATTATCTTCACTTTGTTTGTTATTCGGTCTATCACTATCTATCTACTGTCCAGATACGATTACTGTAACAAATCTATTGGTAGATAATCTAATACGATTGGTTGATGTATACAGTGACCCACTTCTTGGCTTTTGTTTTGTTAGGATAGTGCGTAAACAAAAATTTGTGCGTCGTGTGCGAATATTTTATAGTATAAGTAAACAACTTTAAGATACGTGGTGTAAATTATTAAATAGAAATTGCTAATTATTATAATTGTTTTTAATTTACTTTTTAACGTGATAACGTTTTTAAAATCGTTTTAGTCGGGTGACATGTTCAGAAACTTGTGTCACACCAAAACCTCACGAGCGCGATCGCAGGTATAACGAGAGAGAGACGGACCGATCTCCCGTCTCATCTCGAGCGCTGCCACCAATAAGACGTTATCACGTAAACATCTCGATCGTAAACCTACTTTACAAACAACCAATTTTTTTTATCTCAAGGGTCTGCACTTTTCTTCTTTTGATTGAATTTTTATTCGACCAATATTCCTCGTAGTAATAACTAATAACGTTATGTATTATATTGCTAGTTAAACAATTATTCTTTTCTAGAAAAAGCTATCAACTTTATAATTATTTGATAAGCAAATAATTATTATTCTTCTTTTTTCAAATTGCTTTATTAGCTTATATTGAAAGAAAAGAAATGTTCACTATTTTTTACGCGGGAAAATTTACATCGTGTTTGACAGATGTCAAACATTATCTGTGGCCGTCAAACGTGACAGTGTTCGAGTTCGTTTCCATACTACGTATACCAACTAAAAAGGCTAACATATCGAAAGCTCTCGGGATAGAAAACTAAATTCAGATCTTCAGTTTCCAGTCGGGACACGTACGTTTTGTTATATGGAGGTTTCTGATTATTTACTTATTTTGCATAGAGGTAAATAATGCTCTTGATTGTTATCTAAACTTTCCACTTTATTCCTGATACCGCACGAATATCAATGACTTTCTAGAAAATAAGAAAAAGCACTATGCATAGTAAATATGAAATGTCAGATACCAATCGGATGCATACAAAATATTAAGTTGGAATTTCATATCGAACCAATATTAAGTTTTCTCATAAGAAAACTTAATATTACTTTACGTACTATATCAAAAAGCAGTTAAAACCAAAGCACCCATGTAAAACCAGATTTATGAAATATAAACAATGTAAAAAATCTACTACGTAATGATCAGGTACAAAAACTTGTCGACACGTTTAAAACCACACGGTCGGGGGACATAACAAAATTATACTCTCAAATGGGCCCAAAGATCGATTCGACATGCCTTTTATCTGAACACCATCGGCGCCCATACACGAGCCTCGATAAGCCATCTAGATCTAATAAATCATTTTTACTGCGTCTATGTGTTGTCTATACGACAAGTTTTCATAAAGCGCGGGTATAAAAAGTGGGCACATATCTCAAACCCTCCACGATTTCTCAGATTTAAATGTTTTTACTTTGGGTGTATTTTTATCTGTTAAAAGGTATATGATTTATGTAAAGTTACGAGTAATAAAATTTATGACGTGAGGACTGGGTTTATTTTGAAAAAATACCAAACAGAATATAATCTTCGCTTTAATTCATTTTGTTAAGATAAACAGTTACTTCATGATTATAATTTTGGTCCATGAATAGAGCCTTCATATTAAACGAAGGATTCAAAGAGAAACGAACGTTTACAACGTCTTTTATACCGTTCAAGACTTCCATATAGCCCAGATGTATTGAACTCACTTGCCCTAACTGTCCAGTGGAACATGAATGTCAATGATAAGCCTCCCATATATAGAATACCATTTACAAGTAATGATCTGTGCTCCCGCCTTACGGTCTTTGTATTATCTGTAGCAACATAATTCGTAAAAGGAATGAGGACGAAATGCCATAATAGTCTTGTATGCTCTGTGAACTGAATGAAAATGGAACGACACTCAAATTCCAGCAACACGATGTACCTTTTTAAAATTGTAAACACGCTCTAAATTAAAAAGCCGTGTTTAAAAATCTAATCCTTTATTTTGAAACCAGTGTAAGTAGAGCCTTTTTACTTTACAGCTACTACACATTCACATTGTTTTCTCTAACAAACGAAACGCGGGGGGTGTCAACCTAAAACAGCGTAAAATTCAGCTTCCGAGTGACACGATGTATATTTGCTTAGGATACATCCCTTTTATATGCGTGAATGAAACAGGCGAAATTAAATTCTAATTACATTGCATTTGACTCAAATTCCTGTTAAGCCGCGTGCATACCCTATGTTTTGTAGGAAGGGTTTATTGACCTTGGCTTTAAGCCAGTTTTGGTAACAAACGAATTAGGCGGTTTAACAATTATCTTATTTATGATTTATTGTAATAGAGAATGGTAGCTCAGCTGACTTAAGTATGTACTTAAGTCAACTTACAATTATGTAATTGTCTTGAGAAAACATTGCTATTATGTACAAGCTTAAAGACTTGTAAAGTGGTCAAATAACAATTTGTTCGGAATAAAGTATAAAGCATAGTCACTTTTTATTATTATAGGTCAGGTTCATATGAAATTTCACATCTAAACAAATTTTTATACGTCCCGTTAACTCCCTCTTCATTTTTAGCTTTATGTCCATGTCTATCGATCTCTCTTTATATAAAACTATTTAGATATCTTCATTCCCCTTAATCTTCTGAATATAATAAGTATTTAACTGAAATTTCGTACTATGTAAAAACTTTCCAAAATGCAAATTATCATATCCGGGTGAAATAAGACACATAAAAGGTGATTAAGCAAGGTGAGAGGGTTCGTTACAGCTCGCCCGTGCACAGCACTTAGCCACACGGTTACCATGTGTCCGGATAAATCCGGTCTAGACCGGACACTCCTATCTTATATTTTGGTCTTAGTTTAAAACTATTCGAGCGTTTTCATTAGAGTTTTGTAACATTCGAACTATTTTAGGGTGGTAATACTTTTGAGTTTTACCAGATGTTTTTCTATATAATCTTTGTCTTACAAAAGCTCAAAAAGATTTTTTTCGATAATTTTTTTGCATTTTTCATAGAATTTAGGTGCTATGACTTTTAATTTAGTTCTTTTAACATTTTCATTAACAATATTTATTGTATATTTACTCCACTATGTTTGCATTTCAATATTGTTTTAAAGTCGAAAATATCAAATAATTCGTCGTATTTTTTAAATTAATATTTTACTTCAATAATAATCATATTTCATTTTCATTCAATAATAATCTTTAATATCAAATTCATATTTTACTTCACTAGTCTTTAGTTTTTCAGCTGTCTACTTATTTACATCATTATCTCGACACGAGGCTAGATAGTCTGTTTTAGCAAAGTTTAAATTAAAATATTTGAGGCGGAAAACACATTAAGCGTATAGCCTCGGTGTTTCGCGTCGGCCAAATTTTAGTTTCGGCTAGAATTACTTAGCTACTGTACTTATGGTTAAAATTTAAACACTAAAAAATTTGAGATAGTTTGTTGAAATTCACGTTTAGATAATTTAACATGACTTCATTTTATAAGATGGCTATGATAATAATAAGACCCTAATAAAATTTGTATTTTATAGGATTCATATTTACATAATTAAGTTCAAAATTTCAACAGCATTTACCATAGACATAAACGAACTTATCCTAATTTTACCTATTACAAAAGCCTCATCTATTCAACCAAAAAGTTCCCATAAAACTACGAAAATTTTTTAGAACTGCAACCTTTTTGCACCTGGTAACCCTACACAGTTAATTTCCTCGTTGTCTTTGTGATGTAAATGGGGGGTGGCAAGCTCTCCAGCATGTAAACTAGACTGGGACTTGAATAGATGCGAGTGCCTGATAATACACTGATTGGCGTATGTGAATTTTTTAACGTGAAAACGTTAATTACCGTTATTGTGTGAAGTGTTTGGACTTTGGGTGGATATGTGCCAAGTAGTGTGTAGCCTTTTGATCTTTATTTTATATTATTTTGTTGAGCAAAATGTAAACGAATCGAAAAAAGGATGGTCGGCCGTGCCCCTTTTTTGCTCGACTTGGCGGATTTTTTTATCAAATAAATAGGTTTTATATTTAAGCGTATTAGACCATCCTATAAAGAATTTCAGAAAATTAATCCACTATTTTTAATATATATGTAAATGCATTAAACACAACAAACAATACATTAAAAATAACATTAGAATCCACTGTTTTGTTAGCTACAAAGAAACATCATCATAATGTTAGAAATAGAGTAAACGTCTTTTATAATTCCATACACACAAAACATCTTCCCGAAGCTTACATAACCTTTTATCAACACACAGCTTTGTCCATTCTCGGCCATTTTCATTGGACATCATTCAGCTGTCACACGCATCCATATTGAGATATAGTGAACTAAATTAGTCGCTTATTGTGAACAAATCACTGTTTACTTTTGTGTAACAGTGTTGCTAACGTTCTGTATAGTTGCTTTTTATAACTGGCTCCTGAATATAAATATCATATAGTCACGTTTTTAGGGTTCCGTAGCCAAAATGGCAAAAACGGAACCCTTATA
>CAJQZM010012260.1:0-31429 GCA_907164665.1 Colias nastes | reverse complement strand
AGGGCCGTAGTACCCCGATCATGCGCACAACTAACCCCCTCCAAGCGAACCTTATTACTGTCTATGTTATGCTAGCGTGTGTTGCTTGAATCTTTAAAAATAACGATAATAATTAAAGATACGTCATTTCCTCCCAGATGAAAATTTGTGAGCTGATTGTTAATATATTGATGCGATAAATAAAAAAAATCAGCTAGCAATAAGTCGAGGAAAACCTAGTCAGCTGATGCATATAAATTGGCAATAGATGCTTCTGCCTAAATCCTATGTAATAACTTTCAAAGTATCAGCTGACGGTTTTTCCACCAAAATACAGCCAGCTGACCTATATATTTATCCACAGTTACATATAAGCTATCATCAGGTAAATTTTTGTTTGAGAGGAAATCACAGAAAATTAATTTTTTTTTTCATGTTCGAGACACCAGCTGACGTATAATACACTATGTTGTAACCAGCTGATTATTTTTTTTCGTTGAGACATTGGATTAGCTACAATTTGACAAATTTTTAGCTGAGAGGAAATGAATGAATGTATTTTTTTTTCCTACGTGCGTGGGAGGCTACAACCGCTCACCCCCCCAACCGAGCGCCAGCTGACGTTCACGAGGCTTTATAATACAATACTCTGATGGGTCTGACGAATTATCTCTCGAGAGGAAATAATTAACCAAATTTGCACCTGGCTCCCGGACTATAAACAATTAAGAAATTTTAAAGGTAATCAATTATATTAACCCTCTTGTAACTTATCTTTCTACAATTTCGTAATTTTATTAATTTTTAAAGTTACCATAAAATTTAATTAAGTATAATACAATATGTGGGAAATTTTCATTGAGCATGAAATTTTATTTGCATATTATAAACGCGTTAGCTCGCTATTACTTCCTTATCTTTTAAAAATCTAGAAATTTAATATTTCTTCCCACTTTTATATTCACGGCATATTAAACACTATGCAAAATAGGTTCTAATTACGAATTCAAATTGAAGAAATAATTATATTAAAATAATACGGAACTGTTAATCGCATTAAAACATCTAAAATACAGCTTTTTGTTTCGTCGTAAATGCTTTGATTTTCAATACAGAACATAATTGAGACGCTCAGCCGATTTATTTTTTAAGTCCTTGAAACCAATTTGATGGCTTCAGCTAGTCTTTTGTGTCAAATAATTACGTCTTTATTGATTTTCTTTTGAAAGCGTAATCATGGTAAACAAAATGATAATGAGTGTTTGGAAAGAAAAATAAAATATGTAAAGGTTAAAAGGTTCAACAGTCAAGAACTAAATTACGAGAAAATAATACAGCACTCTATAAGCTGTTTGTGTTTATTGTACACTAAAGTATTTATATAGGTATTGTAGTTAAATACGTATCCTATTTTTTTTCAGTTCAATTATATTTTATACAGGGTTACTTGTAAAACACCGGCAACCTCGCAGGACAAGATAGCTAACATCATAAGTAACAACATTTGTTCTACGACTTTTGATAATTTGTTAGATTTTATTTTCATACAAAAATAAATATTCATTTAATTTTCCGTTTGAATATTATAAACTCTACGCCTCCCATCAATTACGTAAACAAGAAGCGAATGAGAGGGGGAAGGGGGCGTCGCGTCGTCCATCCGATAATGAATAGAACATAGACTTACAAATGTTAGGAGAGTACAATAAAAGTTTAAAAAATCATTTAAAAATAATTTATTGCGTTATGCCAAAAGTCGTAGAACAAATGTTGTTACTTATGATGTTAGCTATCTTGTCCTGCGAGGTTGCTGGTGTTTTACAAGTAACCCTGTATAAAAATACATAACAGTTACAATCTATTATTTATATTATATTAACTTAGTTCTAAATTTAGAAGTCCTTAAAAAATAGCTCTTCGCAACAAGAAAATAAAATACTTAAATCTAAAAATGTACGCGCTTGAAAAACTATTAAATAAAATAAAATAATTAAAACAAGTAGGTATAGTAAATCATGCCATGCCATAGATTCAGCTCTAAACTATTGTTCAATTTGTATACAAGCCATCAAAACCAAGAGTTAGCTGCCACATTCAGAGCCGTAAATTCAGACAATAGGCTATTTCCGTATTACTAAATCATTGACAATCCTTTATCGACTGTTTTAATATACTAGATTAGTATTAAAACAGCATTGTTTTAATTACAATCATAAAATTATTGAAGCGACAAGATTGCTCTTGTAGAGGAAAATATATTTGCTAAAAGCATCCGTTTAAATTAAATACTGTATTCAGATGAGTAATAATATCATTAAAATCAGATACTCAACCTTTTGAACCGCCACATCGACAAAATTAAACGTGACTTCAACAATGAGCTTCGAACAATGTTATCTGAGTAATTGATGAATGCGCCACAGGACATGTTTATTATTGTTTTTCGGTGGCATTTAACGTCTGTTTTGAAGCTTTTATGTTAATCTGTGTTAACTATTTTTTGAGAAGATTGATAATCTTTTTTTATGCCATATTTGAAATTCTAAATTTAATTAAAAACAGAAAGTAGAGCTTTTGCATATGTATTTTGATAATAATACATTTTCAGTGTCCAAATGTATTTAAATAGTCACATTGTTACTTGGTTGTTCATATTAAGTAAGCTCTCGATCTCATACCAATATAATATAATTATAATTCAATATTTTATACGAGCTAGTGCCTTCAGGTAAATCGGTCAACCAAGATGTTAGCATATAACTTGTGTAATGGTCATTTAGAATTATCGTGAGTGCCGCGACCCGTAAATTAAAAACACGATAAAAATTACCTCTCTAACTTTTATAGACACATTTCCATCCGCCTTTCACTGAAGAGGAAATAGGGTTTCCGTTCCATTATCCACGACGTCTTGCAGAGTGATTCTTCAAGCTTGTAAAAAGGACGTGTTTCTTACAATTATTTTTATTTTTTTATTCATGATAACAAAAGCGAATGAAATCGACAGATGAAATGAGACAAACACCAACACATCATTTTGGATAAATATTGAGTACTAAAACGAGATGTTGATCTTAGTAGGGTGGGCGGCAGAAGGGATTTAGGGCTTAGAAAATATATTTAATAGAAAACGTCATGTTTGATTGATGGACTGACTAAATTATTAACGCCGACCCGACTGTATATTTCATGTAATTATTGCATGAAATTTGGGCCATAGGTCTGTACAACACAACCGCTTAGTAGCGATTTTACAAAATTAATGGCCATAATATATCATTCTTAATTCCCCAAGCTAGCAAACAATATTTTATTTTTTTAATTTATATTTTTACTTCATTTGGTTTTTAAGAAATTTTAGTTCTATATGCGATTGTTAATACTGACTTTATTTAAACTAAGTTCTAATCGTACTAAATCGTTATAAATTCCATGCGAAAATGGAGTTAATATGAGAAAATCTTATACAAATTACTAAGCATTTCATCGACAGTCCTTCGTTCTTTCGTACTCAATATAAATATTTCATAGATAATCCACATACCATTATCGATATCGACATAAAATTCCTTTCAAATTAATGAATATAGACCGACAGATTAGAATACAGATTAAGGCATTATTGGATGTATGAAAACAAGTTTTTGCCTGCGGCTTTCACTAACTATATAAAAATTAACTTCTCCAATTTTTAACCGACTTCAAAAAAAGGAGGAGGTTATCAATTCGGCCGGTATATTTTTTTTATGTATGTACACCGATTACTCCGAGGTTTCTGAACCGATTTTCGTGATTCTTTTTTTGTTCGATGCGAAATAGTGTCGAATTGGTCCCATAAAAATTTTATTCGGATAGGCCCAGTAGTTTTTATTTTATGAGCATTTTTGTCTGTACTCGATGACTTAATTGAAATGTATCAAGTAACTTTGATTCACTTCCCGGTAACCGATTGAGCTGAAATTTTGTATACGTATGTAAATTGGATAGCGATGAAACATTATCATGACATAGAGCTGATTTGATGATGGAATCGGAAGGTGGCCATAGGAACTCAGTAATATATTGACTCAACTTTATCGAGTTTGGGCTCGTTTGATTCGTGTTGAAAAATACACTAAAAAGTATTAAATAAAAATAACTGCGTTAAAAACAACCGACTTCAAAAACACTAAAAAGGTTTGAAGTCGGTGCCAACTGCCAAACACTAAGCACTTAGTATTAAGCCCGTGCACCGACATCAAACCTTTTTAGTAAATAGCACATCTAAATAATATTATGTAGTAATTAATAATATCAAATCTTTTTTATTTATTACATTTCTGTTTTTGAAGTCGGTTGTTTTTAACGCAGTTATTTTTATGTTTAATGATCCTTTCCTGTCTTCCCCGATTTTCCTACATCAAACAATAATACCCTTCAATCAAGATATCACGCAATACCCTAACCTCTGTTTTAATGGTGAAAGCAAAACAAGAAAATAATGAGTTTCCAATAAAACATTTTTATGTACTTTCGTGTATTCTTTGACAAGAAAGTCACGCTTCTATTGAGGAAATTACTAATCACTAGACAATCTTGAATGATAAGGCTAGCGTATTTTCTATATAGTTGTTTCTAATCATAGCTTGTCGTCTTGCTCTATAAAAGGTTATTTTATATAAGTCTTGGTTTTATTTTACATTGTAAAAGTAAAAAAAAAATGGTAAAATAACTAAATTTGATTTATTATTTAAACGGTTGATTTTGATATTATATACAAGCACATAGATACCTACTAAAAATATATAAAACCTTTGTAATATTTTGTACAGTCTCCAAAAATAACTTTATATAGTAAACTCACTAAACCGATACTAAAAGTCCTTAAAAAGCGACCCTCATTTTGCGAACGATTTTCCATTTCAGCCTAGCCGCATGTAATTTTTCATCGAATTATTTCATTATTGCCATTTATATGGCATATCTAAGGGCATATCATTGATATTGGGATATTTTCATATAAGTTGATATACATATTTTGTGCATAGTGCATTCATAGGTCATTTTTTGTGAAACTATGCTGCAAAAGACTCGTCTTTTTCTTTCTTTTCTATGTTTGATATCTCTTTATTTTTTAAATTAAAATGAAGATTCAAACAGAAAGATAAAAACGTAAAGATAGGTAAATACACTCTACGTAATTTCCGTTAAGGAGCTATTACGGTATTTTTGCGTTTTGAAATCATATTGACGGTGACAAAGAATAAATTCAATTTCTTATCTAATAAAAAGATCCATCTTTTCAGTATTTCTTGTATTATCATGATATATTTCAGGTGTATAGTTAGCTACACTTATGATTAATAATTTTATAAGTATATTTATACACACACACACACATAGTATGTAGTACCAATTAGAAAGAAATATTAGTAAATTTCAATTACAAGTTATGGTATTTTATTTCCTTTTTCATTTGTTAAATAGTATTATTGGTACTAGATCAATTGAAGTACCCTATTTCAAAGAACAATTTATAAATTAATGAATCGTTAAAAAGGTTTGTTAGAGTTAATATTAAAACTCAGAGTTCACCTACTTTCTTAGATTCTTTACATTCGTTTTTATTTTACTTTGTAATAGCGTTGGAAATGGAATTTTATATTGTTTTATTATAGCTTAATTAAAGAATGTCTGAAACAGTTAACTAGGTGCGATGTTTAAGAATTCTGCAGTGTGTGATTTTCTGCGTACTTGTTTCTTTCTATTGAAAAAATAGGTATATTATCTGTTATACTTATTTGCATTTTTTCCATATTTGTAAAAAGTTGATAAAGGCAATTTGTATGAAAATTAACACCAATTGAATATTTATTATAGCGCTGACCACTTAAAATCAGGTTACCTGCCCTTTGCTTTCTCTAACAAAAAAAATATTCCGTACAAAAATAACTGAGACAGAAGTTTTGTGTAAACATGAATCTTCATCACGAAGTTACACCGTTTTTATTAATCACAGTGATTTTCAGTACTTAAAGTAAAACCAATTTGAACGAAAAATTTCGCAGCGACTTTTAAAGGGGAAAGCTTAATCGGCTTTTATTGCGACCGTCCTCTCACGTTTAACATAACGTTCAATAATTACTCCCTGCTTTAAATTTCAATACTTTGAAATTAAAATTCGGATATATTCTCATAGTAAACTTATGTTTACAGAACCTGCGACGTCAAACAATGAATCTCTTCATACTGAGCTTCCACATTATTTGACGAAGTACCCATTACCGAAATATTATTTTCCAGTGTTTACTGTTATCTATCTCTGTTTGTAAACCAAGATTAAGGGTAAACATCACCATGTAGAGTTATATCGTCGGCTAATACTACCACGTATCTATTTTCACGGACAAAAATATATCTTCCCAGCTGGCGACCGCGGCTAAGTCCACGATAGATGAGATTTTTTGTATGTAACCACACCCATTATTTTTCCGTCTCAATGATTAGTCACGACACACAGACAAAATTTCCCCTTTTACGTTCGTTTTATGAAACGTGGTTACAGGAAAAATGTATCAAAAAATATGATAATACTAAACTGAAAAATAAATTTAACAATGTGTTTACAGTGCAAGTAATGATTACAAACATATTATAATATAACTAGGAGAAACCTACCGTGATGTTAAAAATATTATTATAAAACAGGTAAGGATTCAACGACCTCCTTAACTGTAAATAACTTTTTATAAGACTCACATAAGCAAACAAAGAGGTTTTATTTAATAACGCCAATTCCCAGAACGGGCTGAGCCGTAAGCAAACGACAGTAATAATATGAAAAAGTATTGTTTTCTTTCTATACAAACTCACTGAATACCCCGAAATCTAATAGCCAGCTTAATTGAATTTCACTTGATTAATTGGTCCTTCGGCATTTGATGATATTCGTTCCATTTCGATTTCGATTATACAAATAAATTGGTTCGTATTTTGTTTTTTGATGTTTTACGGAGCCCGATTGTAATTGTTTCTAGACGAAGAATCACAAGATGGTAGGTATCTTATTTAAATATAGCCATTTCGAAATCTCGTGAAAGTTGAGAAAGCACTTTGAAAGCGAAAAACATTGAAGATTTCCATTTGGTAGTAAATTTAGAAAATGTTCGCTGCGGGTGCAATCGACGTTGCATCTAGATAATTTAACTATATCGTCTGTATGAGAGTAGAGAAACTAATATTATAACTTTATGTATGACATTGGATTTTTTATATCAGGTAGGTACTTTATGAATTAATAAATATTGACCACATAATAACTGTGGAACTAAACGCAATTAGTTCACCTGTATTAACTATCAAATTAATAAGAATGTCTAGATTTTTGTGCTAAAGACACTAACTTACAGCTTCACTCGGTTTAATGAACACTCATTTCACAACTACTACTTAAATGTGTACAAAAAAACAAAGTATGCTTTTGTCACCCGATATGAACATTATAAAGCTGAATGTACTCAAATTAACTTGAATATACTCAAATCTCTATAAAAGAGATAATCTAATGCAGTTCAGTTCATATTGTTAAAATAAAACGAATTAAATAAGTTTACAATCTATTGCGTTTGTTACAGCTCTGTAAAATATTTCTAAATTGGCAATTACGTGTTAATCCAATCTGAAACAAAATAATAGTTGTTAGCGCTAATTAAAGGCGAGTGTTGATTGGCTTAAATTATATTTATATAACTAAGTTTAGTCTAGTCTCCCACGACCGACACTATATTAAAGCAAAATTGCTTTATAATAATTTGTGAGTCTATTTAGATTGCTTGTCTTAACATTAAATAAAGTTCATTAAGGATGTTTATTTTAGAAATTTTTAGAAAGATTTTTCTTTTACAATTAACGAACTCAATACAACAAATTATGTCAAAGCATAAATTAATTAATTTCCGCACTTTATTTCCTTACCTTTTGAAGCATTATCGTGACCCTGTTTTATACAGTAATATCACGTTTGAGCGATAAGGTATTCGCAGAAGATTAAGCATTAGTGACGTATTTCATTATTTGAGATCTCGTTCCTTCCCCTATTTAAAGTCTTTCAATTAAAGGGACCCACTTTATAGCCTCTTTCAGTAAAGTCTGATTGAAATTTACCTACTTAATAAGAATTCATTTCTATAATTGGGAACATATCCTGTAATCTTGCTCATTATACCAATTTACTTTATAGCACAGCTTGTTTGATTTACCTATATTAATAACTAACACTAACGGCTTATATCATAAGGAAATAAGCAAATAGATGACATGATTACTACGATACATAATGCCAGATAGAGTATCCTGGCCAACCTTTCCAGAAATCGGGCCATAATGCGGCATCCACCATCAATCAGCTTTCAGTGCTTACGTAGGTACATAATAGGAAACGAGAAAGGGGCCAAATAATGTCTAAAAGTAAATTCACAACAATAATGAAATGTGACAGCACCCGCGTCACCTGCATCTTATATCTAATCGATAACGGCACCGCCATCTAAACGTTCCATTATTAATTCCTTTGAAGCCTAAATTCCGCGCTCCGTTACTTGTTCGCGTCACAACCGAATTGAAGCACGGAATTTCCCTAACCTAAACTGAAAACTGACGTAAACAACAACAACGACTGACAAGTTGGATAAGGTTGAGCCACCTATTTTTCGTTATTTTCAAGAACACGCTCGTTTTAATACAGTCTACTGAAGTTGCGTCCTTGTCTCGAGAACATCACTTAATTATCAAATAAATTACCTACCGCTTAAATAGTTCAACTTAAATTTGAGTAGGTCTACCTCTTATATCTATATTGAGAATTATAACCACAAAATTTCTTATAATCCAGCGTGAAATCTCTGAAAGTCACCTACCTATCTATTAACCTCGGGAAACTTGGAACGGTTTTGAAGTATTTTTCACAAAAAATCCTTTAAAAATGACCCTTTTATATCTTTGAACTGTTCTTTGAATCTACGTCAATATACTCTCATAGTTTTAAGATACGGGTCTTAATACAATCAATGGTTCTCGTAGCTGATGAAGCAATTTAGTTTGATTTGTCAAAGGCGTACTTCATGCTTCTTTACGGGAGCATTTTGATTAATTTAACCCAGATGTTACTGAAACAATTTTTGTAATCATATTAAGGTGAAATTTACATATTGTGTCCATATTGCAAAAAGTTTAACTGGAAAAATAGTATAAAAATTTTATCTATCGTGGAAATCTCGGAAAATGGTGTCCTTTTAAAAGGACGGTAGTAATATGTACTACTAAGTAGGTAGACTATGATATTAAAATGACAACATACATTTCACATATATTTATGTAGCAATATGAAAGTTTTCAAAACATGATTTAGGATGCAAGGTTCCATTACATTTAGAACAATAGAAATTCTTTCTTGTGACATTCTATACACCGAAGCTGCTTCTCTCTGTACCTAATGATGTGATCTTTTCCATCAAATCCAGAGGTTTCACGGAAACTCTAGCACCTTTACGTTCCTCATTCTTATAAGTTTCGAGCAGAGCAGTTCCAACACTTCTACGAATGTGGAGATAATCATAATGGCCCCCTTTTACTTATATATTTGCCAAGAATTATGTATTGCCATATCAAGTCCATGACAAGTCAAAGAAAAATACCACTTCTTGCCTCTGATAGATGTCTTATACAAACCGATGCTCTGGTCGGATCTGTCCACCCCTCCCATTTTCTCGTACTTTTTTTACGACAAGTATATTTTTCTTCTGTTGTTGTGAAAATCTCTTTACCGTTGTAGACACAGGCTGAATCGTATCAAAGTTTGATGCAACAGTCACAACACTGTTATCATTCCATTTGCAAAATAAATTTGTTCTGCTCTGGTCGATTGATGCTTGAATGTACCTCGTGGTGTCTTTTTCAATTCTCAAAGGCAGTAGGCAAAGGGCATTTCGCAACGCGATTTTCACGTACTGTGCCAGTAGCCTTTATTCCTCTTACTCGAAGTTCATCAATGAGATGAATGGACGTAAAAAAGTTGTTAAAAAATAAATGGAATGCAGCTTTGCCCTATATTTTTCGCAGTACATCGGCATACTGTAATACAACGCTTGCACCCAATCCCAGAGGCTTTTGGTATTTGTTTTGATTACCAACATCATTCGATTGTCCTTGGTATGGATCACACCAAACTATACAACCTAACCGTGTCGCTCCGACCCAAAATTCATACCCCCATCTTATTGGTTTCCCTCTTATGAATTGCTTGCATGGATGGCCGCCATAGTAGGGCACCATGGCTTCGCCGATGCTGTGATGCTCTTCAAAGAGTGCATGCGCAAAAAAGTACTCTGTAGTAGTACATATTACTACTGGCCTTTTAAAAGAACGGCAATTAAAACTGCATAAATATCACAAATAAAATGTGATCTAATAGTAGGTAATATATATTTCTGATAAAACACGTTTCAAATTACGTGTATTTAAAATAAATCAAGTAATTTGTTGTAATTTATTGATAATACATTTAACTTGATTTATCAATGGAAAATGGCAGAAATTCTAAAATAATTTAAAAATATACCACTGTTATAAAACGACACAACACTTTAATTTTCCAATTCCTACAACCGTGAGGTGCCAAATGAATATAAACATTTTTTTCAAAAATGCCCTCATTGTTAATAATAATTTTATTTATGGTGCGTCCTTTTAAAAGAACGATAGTAACAACTGGGTTAATGTTTGAGTCTTCAGATAACTTTTGTTCAATGTTCATTATTTTATTTCAATAATTGTTTCAGACATCGATTATATAACAATACTAGCGGTCCGCCCCGGCTTCGCCCGTGGTACCTACATGTTTAAACTATCCTATCTCTCAAGTTGGATCGAACTGCACATGGTGTGCGAATTTTATTATAATCGGTTAAGTGGTTTAGAAGTCCATTGAGGACAAACATTGTGACACGAGAATTTTATATATAAGAAGATAGTAAGTTGCATTACAAAATATTACTATGTCGAGACAACTAACTGAATAAAAAAATAATGAAAAAATAACTCAAATGAATAATTCAATCTGGGAAGCGGTCAACCACTTCCTGAAAGCCCTAAATTCCTTCCACAATCATATTATTATTAATTTATCTATTAACATTTTTCCTTATTTTCCGTTTAGAAATTTTATAAATTTCTAAACAGAATTTTTATAAAATTCGAGTACTGAGTTATAAACCGTGTCGAATATATTCCTAAAAAGTAATAAAATTAATTCCTTATGCTATTTTATTTTTCAAAGACAATGTACGGTTCGAAAGTTTGATGTTTGCAGGTATATTAATAACAAACTCTTGCTTATAGACTGATATAAATCCTTAACTTTACGAACTTCTTTAAAATATCGAAATGTGCAAAAGCGTGATAATCGTAGTTTCATCGCATTAAATTCGATGCTCAGTGACCCGGCATAATTTAATGGTTTGGGTATGTTATATTTCCAATTTTTATTTCAGATGAAGTTATTATAGCATATTAATATTTTGTCGTAGAAGGGTTGCTGCTTATGTTCATTAATCTTCCGTTCAATAACGAATTTTTGTTAAAACACATTCAATTTCTAGTAACAGATTTACTACATGAAGAAACTATGACTCTTGGCAAAATTATTTTGTAAGTATTAAAAGACGAAGCTTTATATCTAGCATATTATATTTCAACTTTATCAGCTACTAAAGATTCCTTTAAGAGAAATCAATTGTAGTCACATTGAACAGTTTATTCCTGTAAAATTATATCCACAATTTATAATGTCAATCAATTAAATGGACCCACGTCTTACAATTCACAAGATTGGGAGAATATGTTGATTTATGTAGTTCCCTTTGTGCACGACAAATTTACCTGGAATACCCAATCGCATATTAATGTGTTCGAGGTAACGAATTTGAATAGTGTCGAATTAATAAATTCAGGAAATTTTCTTTAAAGTTGTATACAAATCTATTTTCTAGAACATTGCTTTCACAAGAGAGCAATTCCTTTTACTTCTACAAAGTTTCGCACGTGCTGTGCACGTCTATAAATTATTATCAGTCTTAGACAAAGTTATTGCAATACTCTCAATGTTTCAGGACCTAAATATGCTGTACAATGTACATAAAGAAAATGTTTAAATCCCGCTTTGCTTAAATTAAAAAATTTGTTATATACAAACCACTGGAGTAAATCACTACATAGTATAAAACAAAGTCGCTTTCTCTGTCCCTATGTCCCTTTGTACGCTAAATCTTTAAAATTACACAACGGATTATGATGCGGTGTTTATTTAATAGATTGAGTGATTCAAGAGGAAGGTTTTAGTATATAATAGACAAAGCGGGCGAAGCCGCGGGCGGATAGCTAGTATAATATAACATGAAGTTTAACAACAGTTACTTATGAAGAATGGATAAGGAATATCAGATAAAACTTCAGCTATATATGATATCTTGTTATGCATGGCTGTCTAACTTTAGCTACTATATTGAAACTGAATACGGGCGAGAAGTAGTCTGATGCTTGTTACGAATCTAACTCACTAAACATAATAAGCAATGTTTCGCATAGTGGTGATAGGTATATTTCAATTTACAACAGAAAATCAAAAGTTAAGAGGAAATGCAATTAAAACAACGCGCAGCAAGACGCGCGTCAGGGCAAAGTTATAAATGTGTTACAGTAATATTACTGTGATATTACCGTTTAAGTAATATTCAACAACGTCAAAAGGCTCTCTGACTATTCTAATTAACGAAGAAATAGTGGAACACAGTGCTTTATTACGCTAAAACTGTTATATTGGTGTTGAAGCTTGATGAAATTATAATTTAAAATCTGTTACAACAATTTTATTATTATTTTTTATAATAGTTTAAATTAATAAATGAAGTTGCAATAATTTTTAACCACTTATCTAAAAAATATGGTAGTTTGACTGATAGGATTTGATTAGTTTTTTTAGCAAAAGCGTCAACAGAGGTTAATAAATATTTTTCATAGAAATCTAATATTTTTAATGATATAATATACCCACGACTGCCGTCATCCCCATTTCATTTATGTTTTTGAGTGTGTCACAGAATACGGAATGAATATTCTATTCATTTTTTATTTGTAATATTTGCTGTTTGTTAAATTTTAATAATTTTGATTGACTGATCTTTTGCAGTATTAATTTTTATACTCTATGTATAAGCTTGTTTTGTGTTATTCAACAATTAAACTGCAAACTTTGACAACATATTATTTTTTATTTTTGTATAGCATTTTTATCTTAGTTTTCATTCTTTGTTGTGAAATAAAATATACCCAAGACTCAAGACCTAGCTTTTGCATTATTCAGGTAATATATCACTCAATTACGTAAGTAAATGGGTCTAAGTATTTTTTAACTATTTTAGTAGATTTACAAAGCCTCCTTTTACTAAAATAAATATTTGGAAAAATAAAGACATCCATTTTAGATCGTACGACGTTCGCCGAGTCATCTAGTAACGTAATTAATTAATTTACGTGTCCTGTTTGTTGTTGTTTTTCTTTTTTGGGTCAAATTTTAATTGAAATTTCTCCCCTGTTTTGTTGATAGATTGATCTATTTTATATATAGTATGTTAAGCTCTTGATAAGCTCTTTAAATTAAAAATATACATTTATTTATTGTATTGAGTTAAATATAATTGCTTACACGTGACATTATTTGTACTATCAACATACCACCGCTCATATTATGTTAATTAAATATTTAGTCTAGTAACGTTACACCTACGATATTATAATTATTTCTCATAAATACCCGCGATTGATGAGGATGCCGGAGTAATATGACAGGTATACCTACACTCCTATACCTATACACTCCTTAGTTCATATTTTTTATATTCCTTATTGTTAAGCTTTATAAGTGCATGTAAAATAATAAGTATTATGTAGTAACCTTAAAACATTCTCTTTATTTCATATACGTCGTCGTTCCCTCTGGGAGTCCCCACTGGTTAGCTAGTTTCGCACTTAGACGCGCCATAAATCTATTTTTTATGTTCACGACATGATAATATGTTCTCATTAAAAGTTGGTAACATTTTATTCTTTGTAGAAGTACAATAGCTATTTAATGCATCTTATGTAGTTAGTAACATTTTTTAAATTCTATTTAAAAACCATATTTTAGTACTAGTCAATCCGGGAAGAAGAACAAGGCCTTTTTAATTAGTATGTAAATTTATAAAATAATCTATAGGTAAGCGAATAAAATTTTTTTCATTAAAAAGTTTATATTTGCTGACTCGTATTTTAATTGCACATTGTTATCTTATGCTTTTATGTATGTAGAGTAAAGAATAAACAAATAATAAAGATTCAACGTTGGATGAGTAGGATGTAAATATTTGACGTTCCTCTGTGTTATATAATAAAGGTAAAACAAAGGCAAAACAAGCAAGCTAGTAAAAAGGTATTGATTAATATTAAATCCGTGAACATATAAAAGAAACTTTGGCCTCGTTCTCTTTTTGTTTGATACGATAACACACGTAAAAAGGATTAAATTCAAAATGTAAAAAACATGTTTTGTAAGTTTGTGCAGATAAAATAATAATGTTTTTTAAAATGTCGATTAACCTAATCATTAAAAGAAAAGCAAGCTTTGATTTTATTTTCACAGAAATTTGAGTTATGTCTTGTAATTTCATATATTTTATAAAATATGAGACATCGAGCAAGGAAATGCTTTTACTACGCTAACTGACCACTACGTTACAACTATTACGTTAAGACTAAGAAACGTTAGTCATGACTTTTTTTTTAGTTTTTCTCTTCAATTCCGTTTTATCAATTCTTAAGATTGTATTTGTACAGTGGAAGTTGAACAAAATTTTGAATTTTGTTAATTTGATAATCAAAACTTTTGCATGTAACTATCACGTTATATCAATCTAGAAAGTAAAACAATAACAAGAAAAAGATTTCCACGTAATTTATTGTTTCAGTTACGAGACTAGATTAACAAATAGAAAAAAAATGAGGAATTCGATTTGTAGAATCTAAATCAAAAAGAAATTACATTTAAATCTGTACAGAGGTGAATGGTGATCTTGATGCAAATGTAATCAACGACGAAGCGAACGAACTTATAAATAAGTAAAAGCACAGACTAATAATAATATACTACGGTAAAAGTAATACTACACCTAGCTGAATCCTATTAAAATCAGTTTTGAATCCGTTCCTTTACTAAATAAATTTTCGTAAATTTGTAATATGATATTGGCAGGAAAATCTTTTACGCCTCTTATTTATTGTCCTTCAAGAATGAAAGATCGGATGACTTGAACCACATTTGGGTCTTCTAATCAAATTGAAGACTTTGACCTATAGAAATCGGTGTTATTTGGCTGATAGTTTAAAGTCTATCTTGATTTTCTTTAGTAAATTTAAATTCTGAACATTAAAGTCAGTATTATATTTGACGAATTAAGGATTTTTTGTTACCTTACACGACACACGTCTAAAACAAAAGAATAATCGATTGACTTTAAAACTATAATTAGAAGTGTTTCATTTTTAGTTTTTATTCATTATTTATTAGAGCCCGCACATACGACACATATAAATAGTATTAAACGATAGTAATGGAAAGGTCTTCTATGTCGGTAATTATCGTACAAATGTGATAGATATAAACTCTACATTTAAAGACAAGTAAAGCTCTTCTTAGAATATAAAGCACAATGATTTTTATTCTAAGTATTTTCGGAATACAGAATAGTATTACTTATTAAAATATTATTAAACTGCGTAGCGTTCATTGACAACTGTAAAAATAACTTCATCATATTTTAAGCTTATCAATCCAACCAAATAAAATATTGTATAAAATTTGCGCAAAATGCTCTTAATTTAATTTGTCTCATTAAATAATAAATTGAAATGGACATCAGTTAAGTACTTACAGCACAGTGAAGTGAGCGATTGGTGAATTATCCTCGCGCCCGCAAATTGATAATGAAGCACGCAATATTTTCATTTTGTTTGCATCATTTATTTGCTTTTATCGGGAACGTTTTATGGTGGCGGTATGCTAAAAGAGCGATACATTAGGTATTTTTTATATTTTTCGCTTTTATTGAAGTAAAATGAACGGAACCAAAATCAAAACGAAAGTTGGTATTTATAAAGTAATTTGTAAATACAAATTTCTACATTATACTATTTATTGAAAAATACTGTTAAAGAATTAAAAAAAGACACTAAAAGCAGTGGTCCGTTAAAAAGTTTGTACAAATTTAATTCAAATAAAAACATACTTATTTTTATTGAAGACCTAAAAAACATTTGCAGTCGTGTCGGGTTTCTAAAACATGCCTAAAACAAATCTTTGTCCTTTTAACCTAGTTTGCGAACCTTTGAGAAAAATAAAAAATAATTTTAAAAGTAAGCGCATCGCATCACCGCCTGTATGTACAAAGCTTTGTACACAGGAAATGAAAACGTCAGGGTCTCCTTTTTGCAAACTAGATGTCTAAACTCTTCACATTTGTTTATTTTTCCCAAAAAACTTGATATAGGTATATGAACTTTCTGTTTACTTTAAAAATAAGATCAATTTCGTACCAAAAATGAAAACGAAATACGGTTTAAGACTTCACCATAAATCAACCCATAGGCTTAACATGGAAATTAAAGTCCCTGAATTAACACTTTATTTGACTAAAGATATTATGTTTGTAAAAATCATTGGTCGCCCAAAACCGCCCAAAACCTAAACCAACATTCCATTCCATACTGACACTAAAATGGCGGGCTTTCCATTCAGTTTCACATGTTTGTGAACTTAAAAGCATTCTGTGCCGCTAAATTTTTATCAATTTATTCCATTCAAAAACATTTTTTCTCAAATGTATTTGAATTTGTCGAGTGGATTTTACTTTCAACAGCCTTTTATGTATTTGTTTTACTTTCGCACAGTGCATGGTGTCTGTTTAAATATTCACATTTATATCTTTATTTTTGTTTCAAGATTAGGTCAAAATATATACTTTCTACGATTTTAAAAAGTCACACTGTAAATATTTATATTTTATTATGATAATATCTACCCATTTAATACAAATATCTATAATCTTGCTTATTATTTCGACTTCAAAGTTAACATTTCTGTTTATTACAGAATTTTGGGGTACTAAAATTAATTTCGCCAACTCAAAATTGCATGCAATTTAACACTTGAGAATTTCACGAAACTAAAGTTTGAATACTGGATAGGTAGAACTGTGTCAGCTAAATAGTGATAATAACATCTTCAAAGTAATTAACAGAGTCGAGTTCCGAAACTGCTGTCAACGAAAACTGCACATTTCTCTAAACCGTTAATTGCTGACTGCCTGCTACAGGTAACAATTGCTTAATTCAATTAAATAAGAGAGAGGTAAAATTCTGGATAATTTAGAAAGAAAGAAAGAAATATAAAGATTTTCTTTAACGGTGAATTTACATCAAACGAGCGAATGCTTATTCTCTCCCACTACGTCAAATTATTGTAGTATAAACAGGGCGACGGGTCGGATCTCTCTCTGCCTTCCATTGTTCGCGCAATGGTGGGCAGCGACAGATCCTGGCGCGCGGTGATCACGTTCTCCGAGGACGTGATCTCGCGGAAAGAGGAGGCTGAGCGGGTTCGCGAGAGGGATCCTCACGCGGACCCGATCCGGCGCCGACGTCCTGTTGGACGTCGTCGTCGTGTTGCGGCTGATTTACGCGGCCGCAACCAGCCTCCCTAACGAGGGGCGCCGGGCGATGGAGCGGGGATTTAGTCCATCGTCCGGAGAGATGTGGTGGCGTGAGACGTGTTCCGCTCACGCCGCCCCATGAGGTTAGAGCTGGTTGGCTCACAATTTGTTTTGGCCTGGAAACGGGCAGCCGCTGATGGGGTCACGGACGAATTCTACCATACCCGTGGCCCCGTCGTTGATGCGGCTTGACGGAACACAGTGGGGTTTTGGTCGGTAGGAATCCGACATAACCCACAGCCCCTTCCCCGGAGGCCGTGGGTATCTATGCAAGATTTCCCCACTTAAAAAAAAAAAAAAAAAAAAAAAAAGGCATAGAGCATTGTTTCGTTATTCTTAGTCAGGTCTAAGAGATTCTAAGCGATGTTCTTATTCTGAACAACACTGAATACGAGTTTTCGTTTACACTAAAAGAGTAGGAAATAATGTTCTTGTTCTAGCTCTAGCTCTATATTCGTTTAATACAACAAGTACAAGTAATATAGATGGAATGACCATTGACCATGTCGTCGTTAAGGATTTTAAATGTTATAGTCTCTTACGAGGCAAAAGAAAATACGACAGCTGTTGAAGTATGGGCTAAATTAATATTTAATTCACATTCCTCAAAAAGAGGCATTTTTTAAATCTTGCCTATATGAAACGACCTAGAAGGCCAGTCGGTTTACGTACTAAATAAAGTTGAAGAATATATTGAAAAAGAAAAAAAAGAAAGAAAAATACATTTATTTCAAGGACATAATAAACAAAATCTTAAAACATAATAAACAAAACAGCAAAAAATAAAATAAAAGTAAATTTACAAAGAGAAAATAAAAATAAAACAAAATTTGCACGGTAGTGTGTCCTCGAAAAAGGGTGACCAACTCAGCTAAATACTGTACGACACAAGTGAACGCACAGCGCTGGTTTTCAGTGGCCCCTAAACGTTGTTGCAATTAGAGTGACCTCCATTCCAACAATAAAATGTAGAAATATATAAATAATAATAATAAATATAAACAATTAAACCAAACAAAAATAATAAGTCTGTGTGCGGAATTAAACAAAATTAATAGAATAAAATATATGATGTATGTAGTAATAAATAAGGTAAGTATAATTAACATATTATATTCAATATTTTACATTTGATAGATTTACATAATATATTAGATAGAGACAGATAGTTATATTATTTATTATATTTATCCATTAATCAACATCAGTAGCCACTAAGGTTGGATCTGTTTCTCAAGTAATATAACAGTGTATTTTTTTTTAAAGTTCTCAACCGCGCGCAGGCTAGGCAGCGGCGGTGGTAAATTGTTCCAACACTTAGTGGCACTGTATTTGAAGCTACCTCGGAAACTGGCAGAGTGGTGTTTGGGAATCATCAGTTTAGTCGCTGCTTGTCTCGTTTTGTACGCTGCCTGATGATCTCCCATCCAAACCAACTTTTGAAAAAGGTATTGGGGAGACTCAAACTTAATAATATCGAAAAGGAACGAGGCGAAATGGAGTCGTCGTCGATTTTCCATATTTAACAAACAGGCTTTATTTAAAAATGGCGTAATGTGCTCCCGTGGAGGAATGTTCCAACAGAAACGGGCACATGCGTTTTGTACGCGCTGTATTGCTCGTTTCGTTCGCTTCAAAATTCGCCTACCATATACCACATCCATGTAATTAAACTTAGATAGGACAAGGCTGTCACAAAGCCTTACACGAAGTTCCGTATTCAGATATTTTCTAAATCGGTACAGAATTTTTAAACGATAGAAACAGTTAGCTACTGTAACATTAATATATTTTTCAAATCGTAGATTTTCGTCAAAAATGATCCCCAAGTTTCGAGCTTCCGCAACACGTTTTATAACTTCGTCATTAATAGTTACGGGAATGAGACGATTTTGAATGGAGCTAACTACTTTAGGAGTACCTAAAACCATAAACTTCGACTTATTAGGATTTAGGACAAGTGAATTTCGGCTTGACCATGCGGATATTGAAGCTAAGTCCAAATTTAAATTGTTTATTGCGGAACATGTTTCATCCGGGTAAAAGGAGGTAAAAAGTTGAACATCGTCAGCATATATGTGATATTTGCATGATTTTATTTGCTTTACGATATCGGCACTATATAATATGAATAAAAGGGGTCCTAAAATAGAGCCTTGAGGAACCCCTTTTGTTACTGTTTTGCATTCTGATAACCTGATACTACCATTCTCCATTGCAACTGATACTCTTTGCGTTCGACCACTCAAATAGCTATTAAACCAATTTATAGTAGGTGGGCTTAAACCATAATATGTTAGTTTGGATAACAGAAGTGAAGTATTTATAGTATATATTGCTTGAGTTAATAACAGTTTATTGCTTTAAAAGTTTAACCATGTAGCGTGTTTCCTTCTTTATTTTATCAGCTTTACCTTTTACGGCTAGCTTGCTACAATGCAAAGAGTACATATTATTCCGGCCCATGTAAGTTTATAGTACATATTTGTAATTAAGAACACTCATATCACATTTATTTTTGCACACGAACAAAAGAACACGGTGAAATTATATACATATATGCATAATTACAATAATTGCATGCAATCTGGCTATACAACGCTGGATGAATTCGTACTAGCTAATTTTGTTAAATAAAGCTCAAAATTTGAGCCAATTTGTGATAATAGCAGTGTTTATAAAATTCTTATCTATATGAAGTTCTCCTAGGAATAAAATTAATATCACATATTATACGATTTCGCGCGTAGGTTGCAATTGTTTCGCAAGAGGCTAGACGTAGACGAATATAAGATTTTGTGCCTGGGGAATCCGAATATATACGACAAACAACGATTCTACCTAGAAAATTAATTTTCGTACTTGTTATAATATAAATTTAATGTGTTGCCAAATAATTGAGCGAGTAAGTTGTGTGTGTTTTATATTTCAATCTTACGCAACATGGGATGTATAAAATCATAATGTATTCATGATATCCCGCAATACAAACTTATACATACTTATAAAAGATGTGTATTACACCGACTCAAATTTTTCGAAAGAATGTTCATAAAGGATTTTTCGAGTGAAATAGTACCTACCTACACAAACGTGATTGCTTACTCCGTGGTTTCAATGTGAAAGTGAAAAATCTCCTATATTAAATTTGCTCGATAATCGAATTTCGTGATTAATATAAAAATTTTGGCTACAAAAGCATAAGCAAAATAACTTTCCAAGCAAATATTTCCTACAAGTAAACAAATAATTTATTTTCTATTATTATTCATTACGAATGTGTTACGTGTAAGTCTGCTCTACTATCTATGCCTTATGTTTATTGCTCCTTATTATTCACATGAGGGCGTTATTACCGTATTAAATTGTAACGTACTTGCATTTTCTCTCATTGTTCCTTGGTTATAAGATTACAGTATACACTATACATCTTAGAAATAACAATTGTTTCATTAATATTAGAAATGCAATAGCGTAGATTACATGCAAGTTACTTGGATGAAAAAGAAAATGTAGCTTTGTTTAATACAATTGCGTTTCTTTTTTACTGTTTTAATATCTTGTAGGAGTAATAATACGCTTTGCTTTACTTTTAAACCATTTAAATATTAATAAAAAAAAGGTTACAAGTTAAAAGAAGCATTATTTACTTCAAGGGATTTTTATTTGAAATTTGTATATTTTATTAAATCATCATCATCATCTAATGTGGGTCCAGCCCATAATCCACCACACTGACCAAGGGCGGTTCGACATGTGATATCTGCCAAATATCACATGTCGAACTAAATATTTCTTCGAACAATAATTATCGGACATGCCGCGGCCAGTTACCTCAATCCTCTCCTTCCATATAGTTTAGAGCAATAGTAATGTGGATAATATATTATATAATATAGATACATACTATTAATTTCTAAAAATCTGTTCATTTTTTGCACGCTCGTTTGTTTTCGAACCCCGATCGAGACTAATGCAGCAATTGCTGCATGAAGCTGCCACATTTAATACGTATTTCGATAAGAATATAAAATATATTAATTTCATTAGTTATCACAAAATACATCTATTAAATTAAACTGCATCACTTCAAACGAAAGTCTCATTCAATTTAATATACCTAAGTTCATCATCGTATTTTATGCAAGCAGGCAGAAAACTGGCAACACTGTTTTAATATCAGCAAAATAAACTTCATAGAGAAAGTATAATAATTAAAAAACGATTCTTAAAATATTATATATTTTTAGGTTTATTTCTTTTGGCGCGCTGCCATCATGGCCGTCGGACCCCGATATATTAATTAGTTAGGTCAGATTAATTAGACATTTCAACGCTTAAAAATTGTAAATAAAAAGTTTATAATTTCTTTCTTTTAAAGGTTAACCTTTGAGGTGTGCTTTTCAGAATTAAATACCGTACTTGACGAGATTTTACTGGTACTTTTAAATAAATTGTAAAGATATCAAGTGTTTGTGATTATAATTTAATGTAATTAAAATTTTGTATAAAATATTTTAAGTATTACATCGTCTAGTTTTCTTAATTCTTTTTAATAGATAATAGTCATGATATTATTTATCACGATGAATTATTAAAATTTCTATTCAAAATTGTTTTTTTTATACCTGTACATTATTGTAATGAATAATATTTATAGTTTGTTACATAATATAGAGACGAATTAGCAAAATTATGGAAGAACCATGAATAAAAGCTTGTATTAAACAAAGTAAGTAAGCTTGAAGCATAGATTGATTATGCAAATGAGCGGTACAAACAATATTGTTAGCGTTTGATCAATATTGGTAATCATGATGCGTGATTAAATTTACCGAATAGGTTAATGACCTATTGTTATAATAATAATACCTACATAATGGTTGATACTATCTCTACGTCTTTAGCGGTAATCTACGAGCTTATAAGTGAAACATCACATTAATTTGATCTAATCTTCGCATATATTTCCTATACAGGTATTATTATCGCTGCGTAGAATTAATTACATTATTATTTTCTTTAATACCAGTACAATAATTCGTGGTACTTGGTATTTGCGATTCAACATACTGTATACGTTCAAATGAATTGTTACTGGGATTTTTGTTATCTAAAATGGAAATGAGGTGTCTAGAAAGCCGTAAGTAATAGGAAGGGCAGGTGATAACTAGGCCCGATTTCGTAACTCTAGATACCTTTCAATATTAGGATGGATAAAAGTATATATTTTATTTCATATTATTTCATTAATACAAGAGGATACATAGTTTCAATATTATGGATTCCTGGTGTATACCCAAATCACTGTAGGTATATCTTATTTTACAAACCTTACAATATTATCCATTTTTTAACAAGCGCTAATTATTTTGCTGAATTTTAAGTATTTCCTACGTTAACGCAATACATTTTTCATAACGTTCACACACACATTCGTAACTGCAATATCTCTGCGATATCGTGAATATGGATTCCAAAAGCGAGTCTTTTCACTTCCAAAACGCACGACCGCATTTAAATAGCTGGGTCCACACCGGACGATCCAGCGATCCCGCGATCCGCGATCCAGGATCGCGGAGCATGGATCGTGGATCGTGTTAGGCCGATCCACTTTAAAAACTTGCGATCCCAAATATGCGCTCCAAGCGATCCTAAGGCGATCCGTGATTCAGCCAGTCTAACTCTTGTACAATATGGAGTCACACGTACAACGGCGACGTCTTGCCGTTGCAGCAGTAACTTTTATAATACTTAAATGTTTGCGCAAAAAATCAAGAAAAAGAAATCGACGGTTTTGGGTGAAACAATTTTACAAAAATCGATTGGCATCTGGGACTCAGCTGTACGCAGAGTTAGTTTCAGATGAAGTTGAACACAATTTTGCAAGAATGAATTCTAATCAATTTGAGATATTCGACTTTCTGAGATGTCCATGGTGAGGTGGATCGCGCGAACCAACACAACCGTCCACACCGCGCGCATCACGCAGCTGAGGCACCTTTGAAGCGGGCACAAAAACCGACCCCAGACGGATCGCACGAGGTAGGGAGCGCGCGCTCCAAAACGCGTGCATGGATCGCGCGCGGCACGTCCACACCGCCGCGCCCGCATCTTTGGATCGCGCGCCTGCCGCGCGCGATCGGATCGCGGTGGATCGTCCGGTGTGGACCCAGCTAATGGCTTTTCAAGCGCCAACACACCATTTTCATTCATTAACTGCGACCTGTTTGCTGAGATATTGACAGAACATCAATTCCCAATGCCAATATGTGTTGGTAAGTCCTTACACGTAGTTATCCAATATTAGTGCAGCTTCATAACCAATCAAGTTTGAGTACGACGGCTTATTAGTTCTTAATATTATAGCTGTAAGACAACTGTGTAGTTACTGATGACGGTCAGATAGAGTTTAATACTGATAGCTCGATATATTTTGGTAGTCTGGGTGAATAAAGAAAATGGTTTTTTATAAGTCGCTTCGAGAGCACAATAGAGCATAGAGCTTTGCTTATAGCAAATGTAGCACTAGCTCAGCGTTACATTAAAAAATATTGAATAATTATTTTATTGTAATCATTAAAAAAATATCCTTTTTTTAAATCATTAATGAAAATTATTAATATAATCCATTATCAAAGGTTTGATTTTGTTTAATAATAGTAATAAAGTAGTAGTAGTGTAGTTCATCTGTTTTATCACAATTATTTCAAAATATTCTTAGAATGCATAAATAATACATTTAGTCCATTGAAAAGTTACATTTTTTAGGCCTAACCTTGCGTTTTTTAGAGGACGCAATTTTGTTTTTTTGATATGTAGGGGGGGTCAGTGTGAAGCTAAAACCAAGTTTGTGGGGTCGCCACCCCTGTCCCACGGCCGCCATCTTGAAAATAGCGGTTGAAATGGTTTTTACGATATATCTCTTAAACTATTTATCTGATAAAAAATTATTTTTAACATTATTTGTTGCAAATTAAATTCTCTACAACTTTGGTATAGTAACTTTTCGTCGTAGAACTATAAATAAAAAAGTTATAAGTGAAAATGTTCAGAAATTATTGCTATTTATATTTTTCAATAAAACTTTTTTTATCATTTTACGAAGAAATGATATCAGACCATTTTTGTAGATTGTTTTTCGAGGAACAACTTTTATGTACAACATTTTTTCATTACGTAAATAACTAAGGTTTTACAGCGCTCTGAAGTGTGTACTATTTTTCAGTACTCTTAACTATACATATATTGGCTATTGGCTCTTTTCCCATACTCCAGAACAATAGAAGCACACTGCAGAACATTTCAGCCCTGCTTTTCGACGTAAAAAAAAACGCGCTTCCAGACTCTACCTCCTGGGTGGTGGGGAAAAGATTCAATAATTAATTATTAATAATATTGCAAAATTAATTATTAAAAATATTATAATAACAAAAAAAAACAATTACTAATGACAAATTATTATTAGTACACACATAATATAAGTATACTGTATAGTTCACAGTACTGAAAATTAGTACTCACTTCGGAGCGCTGTAAAACCTTGGCTATTTACTTAATGAAAAAATGTTGTATGTAAAAGTTGTTCCTCGAAAAACAATCTACAAAAATGGTCTGATATCCTTTCTTCGTAAAATTATAAAAAAAAAAGTTTTATTGAAAAATATAAATATCTCTAATTTCTGAACATTTTCGCTTATAACTTTTTTATTTATAGTTCTACGACAAAAAGTTACTGGACTAAAGTTGTAGAGAATTTAATTTGCAACAAATAATGCTAACAAATTTTTTTTATCAAATAAATAGTTTAAGAGATATATCGTAAAAACCATATCAACCGCTATTTTCAAGATGGCGGCCGTGGGACAAGGGTGGCGACCCCACAAACTTGGTGATAGCTTCACACTGACCCCCCCTACACATCAAAAAAATAAAATTGCGTCCTCTAAAAAATGCAACCCCAAATGTAACTTTTCAATGGACTAATTACTGTATATTATAAATCCCAAAGATGACGTATGTATGAAACACTGACACAAAATTTCGGGTCATTTGTAACAGGATGGCGGTTCTACAGGGGTCTTAGTACGCAATGACAAAAAGAAAAATGATGGTCAGAACGCTGATACCGGATACCTTAAGATACTGTAATATTTTATATTAGAGAATCTTAACATAAAATATTATAGTATCTTCACCGTGTGTGACGCGCTTTAATGACGGTGAGCACATAATAAAATCGAAGCAGAATATATCGATTATGCAAATTCTCTGCGGCACAACATTGTGCTTTGATCAATATGGAAACTGATACTTATGCGTGATTATATGTTAATGTTAGGCATTTTAGATAAGGGTAACGAAACTTTAAGTGAATTTTTTTCGCAAGCATTGGAAGACGCTTTCAGGAGTAGGAAAAAGAGCAAAAAGAAGAGTAGGGTAAATCAGAATTTAATCGAAACATGAAAAATATATACGGATATGTTAAGCGCTATTGATTTTTTTTAGAATTTTCATATGAAATAAGAAAGGATGGTGGAAAAATTAAGTACTTTGTTACTTCGATATTGCGGACACTTTATAATATTAATGTTAGGTCCCTCATCTAATATGATTGTCAGTGCAATAGGATCAGAAGGAATAAATAAAATTATATTAATTTATAGAAATAATGTCCTCAATAGAATAGTTTATAAAATGAAGTAAAGAGAGTGCAGTATGTGATAGGTTCTAGTATAAATACCTACTTTTGAGAACTTGAGTTGGGCATATTTCTGGATATTCTAAATATTTTAATATACCTACTTATAAAAAGTCTGAAAAGCCCTCACAAAATTCTCAACGTAATATTTATAGTATGATTATAGTTCTATTCTATTGGAAGTAAACTTATTTTCATTTGCCACTCAACTCTACAACTAATCAAAGAACAAAATGTACTTTTTGTTAGTTTCAGAGTATCTTGTTAGCTTTCCGTAGTTATACTACAAAGAAAAAGTTCTTTCGAAATGTTTTTTGTGGTTATTTATATAAATGCTATTGTCCAGTTCTGTTTTTGTAAGAATCTTCCTTATGAAATCCTACTCGGTTGGAAATTTCGTCTTCAAATATGAGGAAATACTCGATAAATTTTGTATAATAATTTGTTGTATTATAGTTTTATTTCACTTTTTCATCGTATACTCATGTTTTTAGTATCTAGGTACATATTAAATTAAGCGAAGATATGATATCAAACGATATTAGCTCGCCCCGCGGCATTGCTTGCGAGGTAAATAAAGCTTATTTAGGATACAATGGAGCTTAAACATTATTCTAGATTACGACCAATTTAACCATTCATACGTAAAAAAGCCTTGCACGTTTATAAAAACAATATTTTTAGTTTAAAGTAAACACAATAGCGACGTTTATTGTAGGATTTTCTAAAAGAATTAATAATAAAGATGAGATTGCGCTTGCAAATAATGCTCGTATACTCGACACTCGTATATTCGCAAATGCGCCTTACATTTTTTAATGTCAGGGGAGAAATTTACATGTCGTATGAACGCTTTTTATGGGATTTATATTCGTTTACCGGAGATCGGGGAATTGAAACTGGAGACAGTTTGTACGGGGACTTTTATTTCAATAAACATTATGGATGGCGCGGTTTTATCTAGCTTGAATTGATGATTGTACAATCTATATCTGTTCTATGTATATCCGTCGATCCGTAAAATGCATAGTTGTGACCGCTATCTTTGTAAATGCTCATTGGCGTTGGTTATCAGTTCACTTACCATCAGAGAAACCAACTACTTGTTTGTCCACTCTGATAAAAAAAATATAATAAAATATCCTTGGCTAAAATAAATTGCAATAAGCAACGTTAAATTAATAGTACGGACTTGAACAAAAATTCTAAATTGTTCTAGTTTTTAATGCATTTTAAAGTAGTCTTCCAACGACAAAAACATTAAAACTTTCTAAGCTCGAATAACTGTAATAAAAGACAGCTAAATAGCAAAGTTAATTCAGTTACTTCAGAGAATTAAACAAGTATCGCTGGCAAAATTATCTCAACGACAGGTCCGCACAGATTAGTTAAACAGAAGCTGAAAGATAACAAAGTTTGGACCAGGTAATGCCACTTATCAACCAGTGACGACCTGATTCGCATGAAGCCAATACTTCCTAGGAGCCCGATAGGTAAGGGGGCCCCATTAAAATACACGCAAACACGCATAACAAAAAAAGCAACTGACTATAGTTGGTTATATCTATTGATATGAAAAAATTAGATTAGCTGATTATTATACTCACATTATAGTAGTAATAACTAAATTATTTCTATATTTTCGCTCTTTGTTAAATATGATACTAACAAACAGCTTCAAACTGCAAGTACAATGTTTGGAAAAATAAGACGGGGCCCCGCAACATTTCCTAAAATGAATCCGTCTGATACAGATGCCCTAAATGAATTGGATATCCAAAAATTAAGTCCAGCACTTGAAAAAGTTGTAGATACGACAATACTGAGCTGTGAATTTAGAACTAAACTGTATTGTATTGAGAAGTGGAACTTGATAAATTGAACACGTAAGGGATAAATTATTGCCTCTATTGTTTGATTAAATTAGCCGAACACATGTAATATGCATGAATGTTGAAACTTTACAATCTACTTTCTATAATTGTGATTAATAATTCATTACTAGCTTTCATACGATTAACGTAACGTATACCTAATGGAATAATTTTTATGTGTTTAAATTTCATTTTATCGTTTACTAAAAGAAACAAAAGAAGAGCCCATAAGTTACATGTACGTCTATATGAATTTGATATTTAGTAAATGTATATCTAGAAAAGAAACTCTATGAAAATATAAAGAGTCTTATTTGGTGCTAACTGCAAGTTCCAAGCTCTCACAATGTCAATGTTGTGTTCATAAACCCATTGACAGTACAGTAATCATACATTTAAAACGTGTTGATATCAGCCAATATACATAGAACAGCTATTTTCATAATCTGAAGACTTAGCGCTGTGAATATAAAAGAATTGAAAACGTGACTCGTTTACGGGTCGTCCAATTTTTCCCGTTCCCAAATACCGTGGTAAGCCTTGCCGAAATTAAAACTGAATACGTAATCTACGGAAACCTTCATTTAAAAGAAACAAATTGGTGTACGATTTCAGATATTTTTGTTTCAAATAGCATTGACATGTTTTAATATATTGTCCTTTAAATTTGAGAAGATTGAAATTAAATACGAAAATTATCTAGCAAAATATTCTAGATGATCCTAGGAGGCAAGAACTGAAACACTTCTGTGTATAATTTTGAATACATTATACCAGCCATTTATATTAAAGATTTCAATTAGCAAAACAGCTTACTAGTTTTACATATAAATTGCTTTAAATACAATTGTCCAAGCTCTGATGTCCCTTCAGAGATATAATACGTTTATCGCGACACAACAGACCTGAATAATTTCAACGGTTGCCGTTACATAGTTGACATTTTTAGGTCTCCTGTTTTGAGCGGATATATACCTTTACTATTGAACATGCTTATTTTAATAGATTTTGATTAATCGATAAACAAAGCTTATTTTAATTAATTATTGTTGTGATGTTTTTGCAAAATTTTGAAATAAATATTTTTAATTAAATTACGTCATGATATCTACATTATACATACTATTACGAATTCAAATAGGTAAGTAGAAAGAAATTTCTTATACGCCTGAATGTTACCTATGATCGTTAGTCGTCGTAGTGTTATATCATGTTATCATCAGCACATAGTATAAAACAAAGTCGCTTTCTATGACCCTATGTATGCTTAAATCTTTAAAACTATACGCAACGGATTTTGATGCGGTTCTTTTTAATAGATAAAGTGATTCAAGAGGAAGTTTTAAGTATATAATTTATTATATTTTAGACAAAGCGGGCGAAGCCGCGGGAAAGCTAGTAAAATATATACTTTAACGCGACCTGTTATGTAGTTGATATATAAATAAAGTCATATGGGAAAAGAGTAACATCCCTTTACTTGATGAAGTATTTGAAATTAATTAGAAAGCTCAAAGCTATCGAATAGCACTCAGCATTAAATATTAACGAACCAATCTCAATCACATATACCCGCTGATTCAATTGGAATCTTTAACGTAGTTCTGAACTCCTAGTTTAGTCGGAAATAGCCAATTACTAACATGCTTTTCAATTCTACGTGTTACTTTAATTTGCTGATTATGTATTAAATATGCAGGAGTTGGAATCAAATTATCTATATTATTTTAGACTTTAGTGCATATCACATTGGATCCTTTTAATATTCTTTTTTAAATTATTCTCAAAGTTCTTCCGACTAACAGCATGGGAGTGCCACATAAGGTTCGAAAATTGAGGACATGCAGAAAACACTATTGGAAAAGATATGATAATTATTTGAAGTTTAATACAGCAATTATATCGAGGTATTTTGACGTATTTTTTATTAGATTATTATAAAATATATTTTGATATAACTTAAAAAATGTACCACTAAGACTTATTAAATTTTGTTGATGAAATACTTCGTGACTTGTGTGCTAGTGCAAAAGACGTACAATTACTTTAATATTACGAACACTTTAATCCCTATAGAAGTGAATAGCCGATGTTAAGCATTACAATTTTCTATCCTTATTCGGTTGAATAAAAGTATCTAGTGTATATGTAACCCTTTTTAACAAGAAAACCCTTTTAGTGACCTCAGTTCTTTAAAAATGTCCTTAAGATAGGACTTTTATCTTAATATTCTTTAGTGTTATTACTTAACTCGCTCGCCTACGAAAAGCTTAACAATAACAATGAATTCATTTAAATATTCGTTAAATCGCGTACATTTTTATAGTGTGTTTTCACCAGTGGGAATGCCGATTTAATCCACTTAAACAAAGTTGAAGGCTGTCCCAGTTCCACATATTGTCTTCATATTGCTGAGTTTTTCACGGATGCATTATTCAGAGAGGCATTATTCGATTCTCCGCTTCAAATTCTATGTAACCCTGATTTTTCTGCGACTTAATGATACGGATGTTAAAGCTTTTTAATGTTAATATTTTTAAGTTTCGATATAAATTATAATTTAGTATGATAATCTTCTAACATTTATGGTATAAGGTTCGTCTTTCTTCTTCAATTCAGCATGTCCCTCGTAGTCAAAGAAAAACGCGGTAAGTTCGTAGGATTTCCGAAATAAAACTATCTAATATCCTAAAATGTCCTTTCTCAAGCTATCTCTGTTCTAAATTTAATCCAAATCGGTTCAGGGGTGGTGGTGGAGACAGACAGATAGATAGATCTTTTTAGGCACAAACCAACATATGAATTAGGCGGTTTAATAAAACAAAACTTGTACTACAATTCTTTCATCCAACTTGGCAGTAACTATTTATTTGTCCAGTACATTTATTTCGAATAACGTTAATACCGTATACACAATAAAGAACACAAAGCAAAATGGTGAAACGGAGTGGTCCTACAATTTGTTTTATCTCTTTTGTTTCACCCCAAAGTGCTTTTAAGAGGCCGTATCGCTTTTTAGAGTGATTTTGACTTGTTTCTTT
>CAJQZM010012259.1:0-19885 GCA_907164665.1 Colias nastes | reverse complement strand
TTTTGTTCGTGGTGTCTGCTCCATACGAAGTAATATTATCTCAATGTGTTCGATTCAAAATTTTTAATAATCAAAGAATTCCAGAATTATCAATCAATGAATTTCTGGTGAAACGAATAAGATAAAAGACGAAACACCAACTTTTTCATTGTTCGATTCAAAATTTTTAATAATCAAAGAATTCCAGAATTATCAATCAATGAATTTCTGGTGAAACGAATAAGATAAAAGACGAAACACCAACTTACTTTTCAAGGTTGTTTCCTTTGATTTGGCCAAATACTTTCATCAAGTCATCCTTGCTTGTCGATCTCATAATCTGTAAAAATAATTAGTGTTAACAAAGCAATTTTTTTGTCTGAATTAATAAATAAAGTTAAAACTTATCAAAATTGTGTCATGATACAAAATAAAAAATTTTAACAGAAAATATATTTTCTACTAGTTGGTGATTATTATCTAGATGTTATTTTTTCTAATACTAACCCTGACGAGTTGAGCGAAGAAACCAGCAGATTTAGAACCAGCTTCAGTGCCGAGGTGTTTGCATGCTTCCTTGATGGCAACAAGTACGTTCTGCGCATTGCTGTGGTCGGGCGTACCTTGGTGGGGGTTCTCGAAGATGATGGTGCGGCTTTCGGGGCAGTTACCTGGTTATTTTATAAAAAATAGTTATGAGAATTAAGAATTTATAAATATTAATGATGAACATGTGAGTAAAGACAGAATATGTAATATTATGTCAAATATTTTAAAGCGATTTGGTAGAAAATTTTAATTCGTAAGACTTGTTGTAATATTTTAATAACTGCAGATTTGGTTCTATCTATTGCATGCCGGCAATTCTTATCATCGATCGTGTTAAAATAAGATCACAACCAATTTTTCATTAACATATTTACATTTTCCACTTTTCTTTTAATAATCATGAACTTATTCAAACAATTCTTACCTCCATTGCCACCTCGAGTTGTTCCAGAGAGGGTAAGTTTAGTGTTGACAGCGGCTCTAGCACCATTGTCCCCAGCAGAGAAAGGCCTGTAAATGTAGTCTTCAGAAGCAGCCACTTTCTCTGGAATACCGTTGTTGACTTTGGTCTCGACAGTCAAAGCAGATTGAAGAATCTGGGTATTCTTGATAACCTGTTTAAATATGGAAGTATTAGAAATTACGTTTCAACGGGATATTGTGATAACTTCAAGTAAAGGAAATCACAATAATTTTGAACTACTAGATAATATTATGATGTTTCTAATGCAGTTCTGATTTAATACGAAAATCACTTTTTACGGTAGTAGAATAAAATCAGAATCAATAAATTTATATTTACTTCAAAAATTATTTTTATTACTATGTACGTTCTACTTATACATTGACGACATTTATTACTTTACATTTTAACTTGCTAAAGAAAGTATTTTATATTTTTAGCTTTCCAACAGTTAGAATAAAATTAGTTAAAATAACAAACTTACAGCGCTAGGGTTGTACACAGCAGAGATCAGGTCATTCTTGCCCTGTTCCCGGTATGCGCAACGGGATAGATCCCGGCGTCTGTGCAGGAGTACAGCTGAACCCTCTTGGGAGGAGGACACGTCGGTGGGACATGCGCCGAAAACGTCGATCTAGAAGGTAAGGTAGATGGTGATGATTGTAAATTAGGTGTAAGTGTTGATAAATAGAGAGAGAAGGTTAGCTTTAACTGTAATAATTGAAGTGGTAGGTTTATTGATTGATGCAAAGGTAATTAGCAAATAGTTATAAACAACGCACCCAATATTATATCTAGAGTTTGCTATACTATTTTTGAAAGTATTTTAACAGAGCTATAAAAATAGTTTTAAATATGAACTCCCAAAATAAAGGCACCAAATATGTGTTTTAATTGCTTTTTTAAACTGGCTAGAAAGTTTTACCTGTGTAGATGATTTCTGTTCTGTCTGCAGGAGAGAAATGATGGCTCTCTTGATGTTAAGAGAAGCTCTGGTGTCACCATCCTCAGCGCAGATTTGAGATCCAACGCGGCCATCTTGGAAGCTGAATTGGACGACCTTGTCAATGCCTTTAGGTGCGGGGTATTTCTGTAATAAATCGTGTGAATAAAATAAAAAAGAACAAGAAGAAAAAAAATTAATTTCTCCAGAAAATCCTTTTAAAAATATTCTAAAATCTCTCCAATAGTTGTCTAGCAACAGCTTTAGCTCTAGCCTAGAACTTTCTCGTTCTCATAATTTTATGATCTTTGCTTGTTTCATACAGGCCTTTAAATTATTAAGATTTTTCGTTGTTCATACAAGCAATTTAGTTTATTAAAGTTCTATTTCACATCTTACCTTGCCACCAGGACCAGAAATAGCCAAGGCACTGACTTTAAGCGAATGAGCGCAGTTACCATGTGCCGTTACGGAGACTTGACCGAAAACTTTCACGTTTGTCTCCTGTTTATTTGCTCCAGTCAAGTAGACGGAGACGGTTCCTTCGACGCCATAGTTGTACGTGTGTCCGTCGAGAAAGCTTGGTGATGATGGAGCTGGAGGGGAATTTAGGGTTAAATTATTATTGGATTTATTTTTTTATCGATTGTTTCATAGATTTCGAAGAATATTCTCTTTATTAAATAAGAAAGATAAATTTGTAAAGTTTTTTATTTTAAATATTTTAAATAGTATTTATATGTTGATTTCGTAAAGCGATCCTCTAAGTTGTTATGTACCGGGAATCGAACCCAAGATCTTGAAAGCTTTTTATAGCCTTTAGTAATATTAATAACTGGAAGCTGATAATTTATTAAGTTATAAAATTAAATATAATACTTACATCCTTTACACGCTATTGAGCATTTGTCTGAAACAAATAAAATTATTTCATTAGTTCATTATTACAACCATCATTAAAATTTAAAACATTCAAAATATTTAGATGTTTTTTTATGATCGATTTTACATTTTTTGTTTTTAGTTGGTTATCATTACTTGACTCTTCGTCAGTAATGAGTATAATGATATCAGCTTGATCTATTTTAAAAATTACATTTTCAGTGGCATCTGAGTAACCTGGGCGAATCCAGGGCAAGCATAAATCTTATATAATTTTAATTACCGCATATAAATTGAGTTAACCTTGCATAAATGTGTCATGAATATTATCAATTACTAATTCTCATCGTTCATTAATTGCTGAAAGGAAAACTCGTAAAATTTGCAAATAAAAAAACTAATCAGTGTAAGCAACTTAGGGTCAAGGTACAGATTGTGGATCAACAAAGTTAGTTCCGTTACGGGTCTTTAGGTCATAAATATGTGAATCATTCTTTAATAGAGTGTTTAATGAATAATATTTACTTCATTTTGACTAGTAAATATTACTATCTATATTTCTTCGATAGCTTTCTCCGTTACAAAGATGTTAAATAAATTCAAATTCAAATTATGTTTATTTTAATGTTACGATTGTTGTTACGACGTTGTATATATACGATTTTGTCGATATTTTAAATCGAATAAACAATACAATCTTTACACATACAATAACAAAACATAGCAACTTGTCTCAAACTACTGACTCTATCTTTAAGATCTAACTCATGCGCAATTTGGGTGTTCATTGAAAAATTAAGTGATTTTGCTATTTATCACTTCTCATAACAACTTTTAGTGTTAAAATAATCATAAAAACTGTTTTTGTATTTGATAATTGTAATAACAACACCTATATTTGTAACTGCATTCTTGTGGATAAATGTAATTTGAATTTGAACACAATTGTATTAAAACTTAACATTTAAAACTGAAATTACATAAAGATACATAAAACTACTTTAATCAACATATCCCTTTAAACATCTCATTTATTCCAGTCTATAGACATTCTAGACATTTCAATTCAATCCTCAAGCCGATCACAATGGTTGAAGCGCAGTTTTATGCAATTACCCAATTTGCTGAGGGGACTTTATTGGTCGTATTTGGGGTCCCAGTGGTTAAGGTCCTTGACTCCTGTTTGTTCGTATTGGAAATGTTTTGTTTGTGATACAACCAAAACATTTCCACAAGATAATACATAATTTAAGCCAGTTATTCAAGAATATTATGTGCCTAGTAAAATTAGAATTAAGTACAATTAGGTATCAGGAATCGAGTAATATTTAGACAGTACATAGATGAAATAAGTAAACAATTTGGTGATATCGTGGTTTAGGTGCGATTTAATTTTATGAATATTTAACGCATTGAAAAGGAGATTTTTTGATCAACTTATAAAGAGGGTAATACTCATGATAAATCAACATGATTATATTATTATTTTTTTGTATCACTTTTTGGAAGTAGTTAAAGTAAAGAAAAATAAGCGTAAGACTCTACTTGTAGAAGGTTCTTTAAATATAACGATTCTTTACTATTTTTATTATATCATGAACCCAATCTTATTACTGTCATATAACTCCGATTACCAATTACTGCGAATCATCTCATCATATCATGACCGGGGTGTAATTTATTGAAATCTTAACAATATACCTACTAATATAACTTACTATGAATAGCTGTTACTGTTGTTAACAATATCACTACATAGTATAAAACAAAGTCGCCTTCTCTGTCCCTATGTCCCTTTGTATGCTTAAATCTTTAAAACTACGCAACGGATTTTGGTGCGGATTTTTTTTAAATAGATAGAGTGATTCAAGAGGAAGGTTTTAGTATATAATTTATTGGGTTTTAGACAAAGCGGGCGAAGCCGCGGGCGGTAAGCTAGTGTTTTATATAATATTGAAATCTTTTTCTTTAAGTTCTAAAATACGAAGCCACTAAGATGCTATATAGATAGTGTTAACTAATATTTTGACAGATTTCTAATCATGTAGAGATTTTCAGTAGAGTTAGTGAGAAAAGTAATCATGTAAGCTTGCTTTTTGGAAGTTTTTTTTTTAATTTTTCCATAGGTATCCTATACTTCTATATAAGTACGTTCAACAGATATTATAGTTCCCACGTTATCACAACTAATTTGTCAATCAGTGAAGTGAGCGGGCGCATCCGCGTAGGGACGTTTATATGTGTTTGTTTACACTTTACACCTGATATATGGCTCATATTATGAGTCTGCTGAATGTCATATAGTACGAAACAATTAACTGTGAAATCGTCGTAAGATGAACACAGTTTATGAAAATATCATATTATTATCATTGAAATAAGAACTTTATACGGCAACGTTAAATAAGTAGGCTGAAAATACCAATATTTCGAATCGTTGATAGTTCTTAGTTCATAAACGTTTGCTGAAGTATCGAGGAATTAGGTATTAAATTTTGAGTTTTAGTTTAAGCTTACTTATTTTATAAGAGTTTATTTATAATCTTAAACAGCTGAGGCAACTAACAGATTCATAGATGTTTTTATACTGGAGTCTATCTTAAAATTTCCCTACCAACCGAAACAGGATAGAGCAACTAAAAAGTTATATGTTGACTAAACACAAAAGTACTGAATCGATTTTGATAAAATGACGAAAAGAGATAGTTAATAAGACGTTTAATTAAGTGATGTTGCAATTAATATCAAAATAAGGTATTTATCGAAAACACGAAGAGCACAAACATTTATTTATACCGCGAATATTTGATAAACGGGTCAAAAGCTAAGAGATCTGAGATAAGTAACAATGGAAAGTTATCTTCAGTGGTCATTGCCAAGGTTTCAACAGATAAAATTAATTTAATAATATTGGAAAAAAACAAGAACTCGATTATTATATAGCGAAACTCAGAGGGAAACAGATTAGGTAGGTATATCGTATCGTAATTATATTGTCGTATGTTTTTCAAATAAGTGTATAAGATTTTTAAGATTATTAAAATTTACCCAGAATAATAACAAAAAGATGCACCTAAGTTGATATCAGTTTTTAAAACGAATTTTATTTAAAAACACCATTACGTCTTAAAGGTGTGGATTAACAAAAGCGATGCGATAAGATTTAAAATTTCTAAAGACGCGTTAATTCTTTATTATGAATTTCTCTAAGTTTATGGATAGTTAAATAATCCTTTGTTCCTAGACAAAGGTATTATTAGCTCTTTGTTCTCTCAAAACGATAAGCTTGTTTACTCAATATCGAGTAATTAGCTTAAAATCAATACTTGTCTGAAAGCTCATATTATTAAGACAATACAATATTCTTAATAATCTTCTTGTAAATATGCCTTTAGAAATAAACTTATCACAACTTGTACCTTTCCATGTTGACTCTTTCTCGCGAATACAATGTAATCTTGGATATTGAACTGTATGTTATTGTATTAAAGTTCAAATTCGCTCGGTGGATATTGACACTGACATTGATAGCGGTATCTCGGGTCAAAGTTGAATATTATCTCGGTGTTAATTGCGAATATATTATTATCAGTGTTAGCAACAGTTTATTTTCTTATGAAAGCGACACCTTTTAAACATTACGTAAGAGTTTTGAATGAGGTTTTGTTTCTTGTGGACATTTAATTATACCTTACTTTTTACTTACATTAATCAAACCTTTCAATATCGTTACAAAGAAGAAAATTACTTTATCATTTATGTAACGATAAATTCCTTATATAAAGATTCCATTATCTCTAACAATTCCAACAATTGTAGTTGTGATAATTTCTTACTTTGTAATTGTCCATTTTGAACTTATCGCTTGAAATATCTTTGTATTAGCATCTCATGAAGTGGTTGATTCTCTTTATGCATAAAGTTCTATCTAAGACATTTTTTGGATTAAATATTATGAAATGCCATAAAATAATATTTTATGTTATTCATATTACATTATATAGCTATAAAATTTTTATAGTTTCACGTAAGAAAACAAAATAATATAACATTATATTATATTTTCTTTTAAAGTGTATAAAATACATGTACCAACTAACGGTATAAAACTTAACTGATTTACTTCGTTTAAGGATTTTTTTTCATAGGATAAAATGCAATTTATAAACATGAAAATTCTGCATTACTCCAATCATTATACTTAAATCAGGACGATGGAAAACTATTTCACAAATATTTTAATGTAATGTAAGAAAAATTATCAATTATGAATATTTTTTTTATTCCTATAAAAACCATTCGCTTGCCCATTGTTAACCGGACATAAAAATAAAAAAATATAGAGTCTATGTTAGGTATTTATTAATATAGCTTGTTACTATTGAAATTATTTTTAAAATCGGCTCAGAGCTTTTAGCTTATTTCAAAAATTTTATGGTTAAACTTAAAGCTTCACGCGTCCTACGTACATTGTTTGCTCGTAACTAAATCAGTATGTTATAGTTGGACGCGTGAGGGGTTAAAAGCTCATAAACTTATTGGAGCTTAATGAAACTTAAATATTATCATGCATTATATTTCATATTTTTTCTAAATGGTCGACTCTACATTATGATTAAATACTTATAAACTGTATAAAAACACAAAATAAAGGTACACTACTGCATTTTTAACTATGTAAAAAACTTACCACTTAAAGCTGGCCTCCATAAAACCGCTAGCAGTAAAATAACACTAAAGCTTAAACTATTCGTCCCCATATTTAGGGGTTATCACTTTTAAATCAGTCTATACGAATACTACGTGCGTCTGCCACGACGTCTTAACGGCAAATGCACTCAAACTTTCCCCCCACCTCCTTATATAGATGCAGCGCCATCTACCTATTCGATTTTCAAATTAACAATCCGTAATATCTAAGTTTGTTTTAACTATTTATTTAGGAGGTGACAAAGGTTGCTGTTGATTAGAAAACAACTTGATTACATATTGTTGGGTAATATTCCGTGTTATATATATTAAGATGTAATTATGTTACTTTTACTAAAAAGTAACTTGTTGCTTTATGATTTATACATAATTTGTTATATAGGAAGTTCTTCATTCAATCATAATATTATGTGGTTTTAAGGCGTTTGTTTTTAGATACAGTATTAGGGTTTTGTTGATATTATATTGATGTTTTTTTCAACTATAAAAAAGTGATAAATACTGCTTTGATGTTATATTTTTGTGGAAATAATATTATTTCAGTCGTTAATGTTTTGTAAAATTACGCTAAACTGTAAACAAGACAATTTATTTTTTATAATTTTGATTTGAAAATATGAACTGTACGTAAGAATCAATGTATTGCATATTTTTTACCGACTTTTATCAAATAAAATTATTTATTTATAATTATTAACTTATTATTTAGCTGACTTGACTATTTTGCTCCATAAATGATTGGGAAACTGAAGAAAGAATCTTTGCTCTACTAAATAAAATACAATTATTTGTATAGCAGTGAAAGAAAAGTCAAATTTTTTAAATACATAGTTTCAGTTCCGTTTCAGATTTTAATGAAAATTCAGACTATCACTACATAGTATAAAACAAAGTTGCTAAGTCTGCCTCTATACGTCCCTTTGTATGCTTAAATCTTTAAAACTACGCAATCGATTTTGATACGGTTTTTTTCATTAGATATAGTGATTCAAGAGGAAGGTTTAGGTATATAATTTATTAGGTTTTAGACAAAGTGGGTGAAGCCGCGGGCGGAAAGCTAGTACTTTATAAAATGAATTTTATATAATATACCAAAATATATAATTCATATCTACTTAATGTAAAAGATGCTGTTATCTAAAGTTACAAACACTTCAGTTTAAGATAATCTTTTAATAAAAATTAAATAGTTCAAAGGCCTTTTCATATTTATCAAATACACCAGCGTTTTTGAGGAAATAATGTAGCTTTTAATATATCAAGTCATTAATTTGTTTCTCTCATTAAATTTTTTAACAAAATAAGTTTTGTAGGAATCTCTATAATATCGAATTATAGAGATACTTCTACTAATTATATGTTACTAGCTTTCCACCCGCAGCTTCGCCCGCGCATTCAAAGAAAAACCCGCATAGTTCCCGTTCCCGTGGGATTTCCGGGATAAAACCTATTCTATTTCCCGGGGTAAAAAGTAGCCTATGTCCTTTCTCGGGTATCAATATATCTCTATACCAAATTTCATGCAAATTGGTTCAGTAGTTAAGGCGTGATTGAGTAACAGACAGACAGACAGAGTTACTTTCGCATTTATAATATTATATATATAGTATGGATTTACGTTATAATAATAGAAATACATTTATCAGTCTGTCTGTTACGTTACTTTCATAGCTAAATCGTTACACCGATTTGGATGAAATTTGGAATGGAAATAGTTGTAGAGCCTACAATTTTGAAGTGAAACTTATTTAGCCGCGTTGAGAGTAAAATTTTAAGGTCGCGTCATGGCCAAACCGCCACGTCATAGATTAAGGCGCCGATTTTGGCATCTTTGAATCTTGCCAAAGAAGTTTCACTTCTGACACGTGTGCTTGGCACACACGCTCTTTTTTAATGCAACACTTTTAAGTGCAAAGCTCACGTTTAAATTCAATAATATGAATATATTTCAAACAATACCATTGTTACACTTAACATAGAAGATTAGATAATCTTTTACAATGTTAATACAGTATAATATATAGGTTTACAAGAAATTTAATTGTTCGCATTTATCGATAACCTTTCTTAGGAAGTAATACATTGTTAAATTGCGTAACTTAACTCATTCACTAAATAATAATCCAAGCCAATCGTTAATTATTAATTTTATACTACGATTTTTAATTTATACTTATTTATTAATGTACAATCATAAATAAGGCTCTAGAAGTAGAGAGTTCTAATAAAATAGCTCTACTTCTAGAGACTTCTAAAATAAATAAAGACTTAATAATATAAGTAATAAATAAAGTTAAAAAAGTGACTAATACTAAATTATTTATACAGGGTGTCCCACTATTGGTATACTAAGCGAGGAGGGACTTATAGTTTTGCATATACTGATCACGTAAAAAATACTTAAACAACAAAATTACATCAAAAAATGTTTGCTAAATTTTTCCTGAAAATCCAAGTTTTCTTCTCTAGCTTTGCGCAGCCAGCATATGCCGCTTTGCTAATGTGAGAATTTTGTTTATGAAAACATAATCTTAAACGATAGGTCACGTGCTGGTAGCAAAGCTGGGCGGGTTGCTTGTTATGGGTGTACACTGTACACATAGAGTTTTAAGAATTCATCTATTTGAAAAAAAACTGCGTCTGGTGTTTTATAAGTATTTTTTACGTACTCAGCGTACTCTCTTTGAGCTTAGTATATCAACAGTGGGACACCCTGTATAGGCAATTTTTGACCTGATTACCTATATAATGTGATAAATAAAAGACTAAAGTTTTAGACGAAAATAGATTATAGATATAATTTTGTTATGGTTTGGTATTCAAATATCGTAGGCATAGGATTTACATTGCTTTATATTGATTAAAACTTAATAGATTTAAAATATATGACTTGACTGACCGGTTGGCTTGGTTGGTAGTGGCCCTGCCTTCCAAGCCAGAGGTCGTGGGTTCGATTCCCACCCGGGGCAAATATTTGTGTGATGAACATAGATGTTTGCTCTGTGTCTGGGTGTTAATCTATATATATAAAACTCAAAGGTGACTGATATAGTGATCTATCAACGCACAGCCCAATCCACTGGACGTATCGGGCTGAAATTTGGCATGCAGGTAGATGTTAGGACGTAGGCATCCGCTAAGAAAGGATTTCCCGAAATTCTTGCGGGAACGGGGAAAAACGGGGATGCACGTACAAAGTCGTGGGCGGAAGCTAGTTATCTATATAAGTATTTATTTAAAAAATTATATATATGTATGTTTAACAGCCATCTGGTTTCCATAACACAAGCGAAAGCTTAGTATGGGATCAGAATGTGCCGTGTGTGAAAATTGTCCTGAAATATTTATTTATTTATATTTTTAATCTTAAATTCTTATAAATCGTCCGTTTTTATGACTTTCGCTTAAAGGCAACTACAGTTAATAAATCGGATTATGTTTTGAAACGGAAGTATTCAGGGTGGTAGAAAGTAGAAACAAAGATAAATGCGTTAGAATCAGAACCAACTATCATTCTAATTTTGTTTGGATTTCTTTGAATTTGTACCCCTAATCTTAGAAACGGCTTAACTGATTTGTGAGCAATTTTTATGAATAGGCATATTATAATATTACGGTAATACTACCTTAAAATCAAGTATTTTATTTCAGTTTATACATAAACTAGCTTTCCGCCCGCGGCTTCGCCCGCTTTGTCTAAAACATAATAAATTATATACTAAAACCTTCCTCATGAATCACTCTATCTATTAAAAAAAACCGCATCAAAATCCGTTGCGTAGTTTTAAAGATTTAAGCATACATAGGGACATAGGGACAGAGAAAGCGACTTTGTTTTATACTATGTAGTGATAAAGATGTTATAGCAAAAAATTACACAAATAAACAGTCGGTAGGTATTATTATTAATTGGAATTATTCCCATCTTCTAATTGCTATGTTTTGTTTTCCTTTCTGTTTGTTTTTGTTTACATTTCTAAGAAAACGTAGATAGATATTTGTTGCCAATTATGGGATCATTAGGAATGTTTTTATTAAAAGATTAAACATATTTTTTAAGAAAAGGCTTTGATTTAAAAATATTTTTAAAACGGATAACAGTTCGTACAAATCACTTTTTGTTCGTGAATGAAGTGAGAGCGTAAAAAAGCTTGTATAAAACAGTCATAGAAACTACAAAAGTACATATTATATTTATAAAAATTATTATACATAAAGATAATTTATTAAAATACAATATAAACGATACGTGTGGGTCAACGTTCTGAATGTGTAAACAGAAGATATGTCAGTGCTATTTGAACTATTCGATACCCGCGGTTTCGTCTGTGTTGTGTTATGAAATCATCATTCATTCTTCTTCATTTTTCGAAAAAAAAAGATGGTTTTTATATTATGTAATCTTATGTTATTATTTTTATGATTACATAAAATTAGAAAGATATTACAATATCAGCTATATATAAGGTAAGAGTTCTGTCATAATCGATTCAGCCGTTTATGCATACCTGGAAGAAAGTAATTCTAATTTTTATATGTAGGTACTTTGTTATAGATAAGAACCATATCTACATAATATATTATTACCTATCTATTGTTTTAAGAGTTCTCTGTACACATCGTTTGTAACTAAATACCTCCGAAACGGCTTTACCGATTTTAAGGATTTTTTTTCGGAAGATCTGTGAATAGGTCGTAAACTATATGCGCATAAGCGAAGGGTGTCCTGGCAGAAAAATGTATCCTTGATCTTAAGTAATAATAAAGTGAAGTCCCATGTCCCCTAGTGGGGTAAGGGGCAGATGCATTATACATCTGTTTCACTGATCGATTTTCTTTAGGGACAAGTAGGTGATTTGCCTTCTGTGTCCTGCCAGACCGAGATAATTTTTTTTTCTTCGTCTCCACAGGGAATCGAACCCAGGACCCCTCGGTGTTACGCTCACGCGTCAACCACTGTACCAAGGAGGCGGTCAAGTAATAATACCTACTCGTAATATACTAATCACTAATAATATTTGCATAAATATTTGAATAATTCTGAATAATGCTAAATGCTGAATAATAAAAATATATCAAACAAATCTGTTCAGTTATTTTTACGTCAAAGATGAACGATTTAAAACTTTTTAACTTTTCGTATTTTGTAAGTACGTTATACTAATCAATATTATTTATTGTTTTATATACAATGTACATAGATACCACACTGACCTTATAAAATGCTAATGTTAAACTATTTGTATTGTGTCAACATACAAATTAAGTTTTTAAATGATATCATGTTTAATTACTTATAAGATGCTAATTACTTTAATAATTTATATTTATGGCCCTATAAAATTAAGAACCTATCTTTTTAACGGATTTTTAACAGAACGAGAAAAGGTGCTTTAATCAAAACAATATTTAACGGTGCTTCGTAATGTACGATTAGAAATTAATGTAGGTATGATAGAAGATCTATACTAATATTATAAAGCTGAAGAGTTTGTTTGTTTGAACGCGCTAATCTCGGGAACTACTGGTCCGATTTGAAAAATTCTTTCGGTGTTAGATAGCCCATTTATCGAGGAAGGCTATAGGCTATATATCATCACGCTACGACCAACAGGAGCGGAGCCACGGGGGTGAAACCGCGCGGATCAGCTAGTGTAAGATAATAACAATTGTTTAATATTATATTTTTATGCTTTCGAAACAAAAGAAAAATACGAATTGGAAACCCAGGATCACGTTGTTGTTCGTCCGTCTGTCCGTCAAGACCTTTTTCTCTGGAACGCGTGGATGCATAAAACTGAAATTAAGATCAGGTCTACTATCCCTTGAAGCTGTGAAAAAATCAAACTTCTAAGCCAACGCAATCAAAAGATACAGCCGATGCTGCAAATTTTCGACTTGGCTCTCACTTGGCCGGTTTTTAACCAGATTACAGCTGAAAAAGAATATTAACATATATTGATATGCTAGTTAAAACTCAAAAATGGCTAAACGGATTTTAATGGTTTTTGGGATCATGAAAATATTTTATAACTTAAAAATTAATAAAAAGCTCACAAAAATTACGACTCAGTCGTAATTAATACAATGTTATTTCGTCATTTTTTGTAAAAAAGCTATAGGTAATATTCCCCAAAACATATTAAATGTTGTTTAATACAATTTTTTATTAAAAAAAACGTCTTATATTACATTCGTCTTTATTTACTCCAACTTAAACTTACCTTTATAGCGTCGTATAATATCTAATAATTAAAACTGATGATATTATTTTATGATACTATTTAAAAACGTGAATAACAGTTTTCGAAGGTCAAGGTTGATGATAAAATTACTTTTCATTAAAAAGTTTATCGATTACAATATACCTATATTACACACACACATCCTCACAAACTTTCGCATTTATAATATTAGTAGGAAGGATAGGATGAACAACACTTAAGATGAGTGATAGTTCGTTTTTAATAATTAATAAGTATAATAACAGGCAAAAATAAGAAGACAAGTTTTAGATAAGGGCGCCGGAAGGAAATTGCAAAAAAATTGTCTAAAATTTCTGAAATACATCGTTAATCATTTCTAATTAAATAGGTAAATACGAATGTCTTTTTATCTTCGTTGTTGACTTCTCGTCCAGGTTTCGCGCGGGTGGGTACCTAGTGATATGTGATAAAAATATGTTACCTATGTTTCTATGGAACAAACTTTAATATGGTAAATTAAAATTTTAAAATCAGTGAAACTATACAGGGTGTCCCACCGACGGTATTCTAAACTCAATGGAGGTTATAGTTTTGCATACGCTGAGTACGTAAAAAATACTTAAAAAATTCCAGATGCATTTTTTTCAAATAGATGAATTCTTAAAACTCTATTTGTACACCCATAACAAGCAACCCGCCCAACTTTGCCACCAAAACGTGAGCTATCGTTTAAGATTATGTTTTCATATATAAAATGCTCACATTAGCGAAGTAGTATATGCCGGCTGCGCGAAGCTAGAGAAGAAAACATGGATTTTGAGGAATAATTTAGCAAAAAAATTTTTGACGTAATTTTGTTGTTTAAGTATTTTTTACGTGATCAGTGTATGCAAAACTACAAGTCCATTCGCGCTTAGTATACCAGTAGTGGGACACCCTGTATAGGTGTATTTACTAGCATTCCACCCGCGGCTTCGCCCGCTTTGTCTAGAACCTAATAAATTATATAGGTACTAAAACCTTCCTCGTGAATCGGCATCAAAATTGTAGTTTTAAAGATTTAAGCATACATAGGGACAGAGAAAGCGACTTTGTTTTAGAGGTATATTATGACGTAGATATAGATATAGATACGATATAGATATATGATATAGATATATATAGATATAGATACTTACCTACTGCTCAAATCGGTGAATTATCCTTCATCATGATAAAATCGAAGCGTATCAGAAATAGTTTTATTACGATGATTGGAAATTGTTTGAAATAATGTAGTTACTTAAATATTAATTGTTCTTGACTTTATTCTTCGTTGATAACCTGAATTTATCCGAAAGACAAAATACCTACGTCGATAAGAATGACAATGATCGTGCAATCCCGAAAACAATTATACAGCTTATAAATAACTTCAAAACCCTCATAACAATCATTATCTTTAAATAAATGAAAATTCATTTTTTAAGATCACTTTATTCTCTACAACTTTTATTTGAAACTTTTTTTTCTAGTGCCCGTACTTTTTGATTTGAAGAACGTGTAACCTAAACCAAAAATGAAATTCGACCTTAGTTAACTACTTATGTCCAGCATTTAAAATTATTTAATTTTCCTACGCCCGCCTACGGGTTCGTCCTCGAGTGAATCTGCGCGGTACAGCTAATTATTATATTTAATTTTAAATATTAAAAATATGTAATGACGATTCAAAAGTGCTTCTAGAAGAAGTCTAATTGAATAAATCAATGTTTGAGTTTGAAATCCTGTTTGTGTATTTTACAATTGTGTAGTTAATATGAAGATCGAAGTACAGATGCTCCTATGTTACTAGAATCCTAGATAGCCTACAAAATAAATCTAAAATGATTCATATAATATCTACACGTGCAACCGATATCACAACATCCGCCAATAATATTGATAACTTGCAATTTTGTACTCAACAATGTTACTATCTGTTACCAGGAACTTGGGGTTTTATTGCTAGAAATGAATCCATTCATTTAATAAATGAAATAGAGCTGATTGTGGTATATACAGCACGTGGTCGAAATTCGACCTTGAGATATTAATAATAATGTTTCAACTATTGTAATGAAACGTTAGATAATATATCTGCATTGTTATAAGGAAATAAAGATATCTGTGATACAAGAATTGATGGAATAAACATACTCTAAAGTACTTACAAGTTACAAGAAGACGATCCTCTATGTTATGAATAATATGCATAAAAAAGTTGAGCATTCGAAATTTTTGGTAGCCTTTTGTATTGTTTATATAGAAGCCTGAAAACGTATGTAGGTACATAATTTTAAATTACAGCCTAATATTTGTGTAGCATTTATATCAGCACTGCTCTAACAGGTTATGTAAGAAAATCGTGAAAAAATCGTAATGTAGTAGTAGCCTTCCACTGAAAAATTAAGCACGATTTTTTTTCTAACAAATTGTGCCTCGCGGTACATTCTTCATTGCTGCTTCTCTCCTATTGGTTGTAGCATCTTGTAATAAAGTTAGCCTTCTCCTATTAATCTATACTTTTAATTTAATATTATAAAGCTAAAGAGTTTGTTTGTTTGAACGCGCTAATCTCGGGAACTACTGGTCCGATTTGAAAAATTCTTTCGGTGTTAGATAGCCCATTTATCGAGAAAGGCTATAGACTATATATCATCTCGCCAAGACCAACAGGAGCGGAAAAATAATATTTTTACTCAAACCTGTTCCTGAAATCAGTGCATTCACCCAAACAAATCATCAGTTTTATAAAATTTAAGGCTAAGTGAAGATAATGATGTAAAAAGAAACCCAGGCCAGATAAGCCCTCTTCCACAAAACGGTAAAGCGTATTTGAAAATTTTAGTAAGAAGAAAAAATCTTGTTAATAAAAACCACGTGTATTAACAGAACTCTGTTATAAAGCTAGTTTTGCATTGATGTATTCTGCTCCTACAGCATGAACTATACAGAACGTATAATGTACCGCCACAGAAACATTGGCCTTGTTATCAAATACAATAACAATTTGTTATAATACATTATCAGTGAAGAACAAATAAATGACAGTCAAAGTTTAACGATATACTATTAAGGTAAATGCGCTGTGATTGTTGTTTGTAGCAATTATTATATTTTAATGTTCTCAGTACATGTACAATAGATTGCACTTTTGTGAGAATTCTTTGGCGTGTGCACGACAAAAATATATTTATTAGAATACGAATTTTTTCTATCAAAATTGTACTATACTTTCTTGTTGTCAGTAAGAATGCTGCTTTATTTAAATCGATAAAACTAAGTCGATAAGAATAATCTATACAAACGTATACAACAACAAACAAACAAATTTCACATATCATAATTTCATTCAGCAGAATATACATATTATATTGCAGGCTAAATTTTCCAAAACGTTCGTCGTATATATCTATCGACACTTCCCAATGAAAAAGCCATAACGGCGTTTACGTTACAAACTATGCCAAAGTAATAAACGTAGCTATACAGTATACACATTCATGAAAATTTAAATACATAATATACATATTATTATTAAAAAATAAAAAAAATACGTGTGGCACTCGAGGACTGCCGCGGTAAAGCTATTGCATAGCATCGCATCGCTGTGTCGGTTCGAGTGGTGGGTGTTAGGTTTTTTCGTTACGGAATTTTTACATTCGGTCGCCGCGCTCAGTCTGTGATAAAAGATGAATATAGCTTAAAATATAATCTCTTCGCACAGATAGTTAAATAATAAATATCCTCCTCCTCCTCCCATAAAAGTACAATAATCAAATAATTGGCTAATTTAAAGATCATAAGAAAAACTTGTTTTCTCTTCTGTATATAATATAATAATTATTATTATCTGCATCGGCATCAAAAAACCCATTAAAAGAGTTCAATATCCTATTTGTTTTGATATTGTGCTAATATTAGACACGCAGTTTTATCTGAATATCCTTATTGTTATATTTTATTATTCAGTGATTGTAATAGCTTTTCAAAAAGCTTTAAAAAAAGTGTGCGTGTGAACCTATGCAACATAGTAATATTAGAAGTTAATAGGCCAGTAAGGGAAAAATATTATGACCTAAAACTAAATCATAGCAATTAACTATATTATATTTATAGGATATTTGTTTAATAAAACACGCTTTAACAACTTTGTATTTTTCCTATTTGTATATATTTATATTAGAGATTAATTGTTCCATAATATTATAATGAGTAAGTACACCATTTGCTATATAATTAAAATCGATTCTGAAGTTTAAGTTTTTATTTTTGTTACAAACCAAATATTTTAACATACAAATTTTTAAACTTTTAGCATTTAATACTTAAGGAAACACGTACTAAGAATATAATAATTTAATATGTTTTTTTTTTTCAATCATTTATTTTTAGGCTTTTGAACGATTGTTCATGGCAGCCCCATTGCAACAATCAACTTAAAAACTAAACACAAATTAATTAAAATATCTAAATAAAACAATGAGTACACCTAGGAGCCAGCGCTATAAGTGGCAAGAAAATCTCCCACCATGCCATACACCAACCCTGCCTCCTCCGAGCAAGGGTTGGATAACGAGCTACACAAAATTCCCATATTGGCCCGCGAAGCATTTAACTTTTTTAATAAATCCACACGTTTCGACTCGTTCCGGACACACTCCATAAGCACATGATGCACGTCCTCGGTCTTTCCACAAATTATACAACAAGGAGACTCTATTTTACCCATCATATGTGCAAAAGCTCTTAATGGCATGTGCCCAGAACGCAATCTATGTGCCAACACAACAATATTGCGAGGTATATTTCCAACAAACCAAGGTGAACGATGAGGCTGACTTTGCATAATTTTGTACCAAATACCCTTTGTTTTTGAACGGACATCAAAATACTCGCGCCACTGCTCCAAACATAAAAATTTAAATTTAGGTAAAAGTTCAGAGTGATTCGGAAGAATATAAATTTCCGAACCGTCACTGATTGCGGCCTTTGCCAAACGATCAGCCTCCTCATTCCCTGCTAAGCCAATATGGGAAGGTATCCACTGCAGTTTTACATTTATATTATTTTCAATTACCTCATTAAACTTACTTATAATATCGTATGCAATAGGATAGCCTCTAAAAGTCCCATTTAAACTATGCAATAAATGTTGTATAGCGCTTTTGCTATCACTAAGTATAACTACACTATCCTGTGCCTTATAATTATATAGAATATGGGATAAAGTTGCTGATATAGCAAACAACTCCAAAGTCATAATACAAACAGGCGACGAATTTTTATAACAATCTTCTACTTTAGAAGTAACATCGATATAAGCACAACCAGAGGGCAGCCCGGTGCCCTTTGATCCATCCGTAAATATTTTAAAACAATGACTATACTTAATATCAACTTCACGGACAACTTCATTTTTTAAAACCAATAAATTATAATTTTTTTTTGAATCCCGTATACAATCCAAGTTATCACATATATATTCTTTAATATTTACACCAGGGACCCAATTTTTAAACCGAAACAATTCTAAAGTGTTAGAGGTAAAAAGCCTCTCATCTTTAATTTCCATATAAGTTAACGCCAACAGTGGCTGTTTTTTTTCTAGACCAATAATTATTCGTTCAAAGAGCACCGAGCTTGTCCAAAAGAATAGTAGCGGGATTATTACAAAAAGATTTGGCTTTAAGACAATATATTTTGTAAGCTAAATATTTCCGGCGTATAGCTAGCGGAGGTATACATATTTCACTCTCCATAACGTGCACTGGCGTGGATTTAATAAAGCCACCAATAATTCTTAACGCTTGATTTTGTATTTTATCAAGTTTAGAAACATGACATTGTGCACTGTTGTCATATAAAAAGCTGCCAAAATCAATTCTACTCCTAATGATACTTATATAATATAGCCTTCTTAAGTGCTTAGGATGAGCTCCCCAACCGCTACCAGCTAAGACTTTCAAAATATTGATGAATTTTTGAGTTTTTTCGCAGATTTCGTTTATGTGCCTACCCCAACGTAAAGAGCGATCCAACCAAACATCTAAATATCTAATATTCTCATTATATTTTAAATCTAAATTATTGATTTTAAGAGTTATATTATGTTGTCTTCGTCCCCTGCTA